>OX401405.1:27782936-27850436 GCA_947846245.1 Cerastoderma edule
AGGGAGGGAGGAGGGAGGGAGGAGGGAGGGAGGAGGGAGGGAGGAGGAGGAGGAGGAGGGAGGGAGGAGGGAGGAGGGAGGAGGAGGGAGGGAGGGAGGAGGGAGGGAGGGAGGGAGGGAGGGAGGGAGTTACTGGCCGACAAACCAACAATATACAGCCAGAGAAGACACGGAAGGACACATATAGTTCTATATAAGGTGACCTAGATATCGTCTACCTGGCTGCCTATTTATACCCTGCAAACTCACCCTGATCCCTAGCATGATGGTAGTTTTGCTGAGTGTAGGCGGTATCCGTGCGGTAGACTTGACCAAACTGTGCACTATTGTGATTTCCCGTTGAATTTCCGTAAGGTGAACTTGTCTTACTGTTTGAATATTGTCGAAACTCTCCACCTTCACTGTAAAATTGTCCTTTCATTTCCATGATAGATTGAAATGTCTATCTCACCTATAATTATCCGTCTTCTGTATTCCGGTCGATAAATGTGGTATATAATCCGTAAACCTTCTTTGTATCAGAGAAGGTTATTTGTGTAAACGTGAGCATGCCTTATCTAAAACCCCATTATGCATGGCTTTATTTTGAAATAAACAAACTTTGATATCATATGTTTAAACGTTCAGTCATCCGTTAAAATATTGACACTATATTTAGAACGTTTTTCAAAATACCGAAACATCTTTCTTCTCTAAGTGCATGTGTACTCGTTTAAAACTAATACAACCATGGTGGATAACCTCCATTAAAGCAACAGCAGACGACACGAAGAAAAATGAAATTTCTTTAAAAGGGTTGATCAACCATTGTTGCAAAATGATAAATATATTGCTTGTTATTTTGTCACAGTATATCATTAATCTGTAGAATCTTAGTGTATGTTGAAATGAGTTATGTTTTGACGAAACTTATTTGCAAACTGAAGATAACACGAATTTATCTTTATATATGCATAGTGTAAGATAAAAATCATTGTGACAAAGCTATTTTACCTTCTGTGAGAGCGATTTCAAAATATTTTCTTGCTGCAGATGCAAGTGCCAAAGTGAGATAAGTTACATGATTATGGAACAAGGGGTGAAATGTACGTCTTCTTGAAAATTTCATGTATTCAAATTTTAAACAAGACCTTTACTTTAGCCAAGCGGTTGAACGTTCGTCTAGCTGGCTGTAGCTGAGACGAGAAGAAATGAGCTGAGAGGAGTAGAGCTATCGACATTCACAGCGTTACTACGGTGGCCCCACACTCTATCATCAGATGTACATTGTTCAGGGGCGAAAAATCCATGACGGAGGGATTCCATGCTGAAGATTTGCAATCTCAAACCTCACTCAAGGTCACATGTAATAGACTCACTCAAGTTCACATGTTATAGACTCACACTAGGTGTGTTTAAGACTGTTTGGTACTCAATATAGTCATACACATTTACAAAAGAAGCATACATGTTTATAGGCTAATAAAGAAAATGATTTTTTTTTCTGGTTTTTCGAAAGGGCTTGACCACAATTAAGTTTTACTGTCTAAGATTTGACCATCCCTTTAGTTGGTATTTATAGACGATAATTATCAATGTTTTGTAGGTATACCTCTATCTTAGTTTGCTTTGTAAATTATGTGTATTTTGATGAATTGATTGAAAACATCTTTAAAACATTACAGGTATAAAAGGGCAAAGTATTGAAACCAATTTGATTTGGGATAGAAAAAAGGCAAAACATTGGCGTGAAGTGTGTGCTACTGTTGTCCTCGTTCCACTACCGTAAGAATGGGGTGTGATATTGTGCTGTATGGAATGTCTTCACAATTAACTCTTAGAATTTTAGTTATTTTTCAAAAAAATAGATGTTTGCGTCGTCTGCTTTCCAAAACCTTAAATATCTGCTTCATGTTGATGAAGAAAGATACTTAGAGAAGCAAAGAGTTTAAATCACAGGTCAGTCGCCAATTAACTTGGCGGCTGGCCTAGATCTAACCTGTTTACATAAGCATGAAGTCAGTTCCAGCACTATAAGGGTTAAGGTCTGCAAATCGAGAGGCACACAACAGTTAATAGTTTTTGCCGTATTCAAGGGATGACATATGTATCTGCGAAGTTCACCAAAGAATACATTAATTATGATAAGAACACAGTAGATTTGACTGTTATATAAGAACTAAATGATACGAACGAGGGAGTAAAAGGGATTTTATCATGGGATCCATGTTTACTAGACAGGGGTATAAAATTAACATTAAATTATAGTGCGGAGATATGTGGGCCAGCGGCCTGTCTCAGAAAGATTGGTAACTTGACATCTAGCCTACGGTTAGAAATTGCAGCCCGTTAATCTCAAAGGTAACTTTACGTTTGCGTGGTAAAATTTGAAATTTCAGAGGCATGGGGGTTGTGTGTGACCGGATTTGCGTCGAAGGACTAAAGAAATGTTTTTAAAATCTCACACATTTTACTTTTACTGGCGATTGATGATCGTGATATTCGAATTTCAACAAATGACTGTAATATCATTCTTTTTCATTTTCGTGGATACTGACATATGTACGCAATTGCGTTTCTTAGGTAGCTATGCGCCTGCAATCACTAGGTCTATTGGTTCACTGATTGGGTAGTTGACTTGTCAGAGTACATTGGAAGCTGTGTTGCTTGTTATTTCGATATATAGAGAACGTTCTCTTCTACATCTACATCTATACTATACTTCCAACAATCGTTCACGATTATTATTGGAAGGGAACACCGCCATCATCAGGACATTGTTAGGTGTCTTAAAAGGTTAAAAAAAATGATCTACAGATGCTACTTGGTTAAAAACAGTTAGTACTTTACAATAGGGTTACAGTGGCCAGTCTTGATCTAAAAGAGTGTGTTAAAAGTAGATCATACTGCATGAACTGTTGTTGTAATAAGACAACAAAAAATGAACATAAATTGAAATTCTATCCCGGTGCCTGGCCCTGCGAATCAAAGCTACGACGTTGACCTATCAGTGATGGGCAACAGTCAAAGTATTGCGTTCGGTCAAAGCAGGGCACCAGCAGAAATGGAATGACGGAATGACGAAAACGGAGATGACCTGAAATATTGACAGACTTTAAATCGATTTACGAAATGTCGAGGCATCGTAATGTCCGATCACTTAACTATGAAGATGGTATTGTTTATCTGTATCTCATTTGCTTAATGACAATCCCAATCAGCATGATAATATGACTCGACTTTGTTTCATTATGCCGCCTAAAATGGCATCGAATTGAAAATGTCATCATTTCGGAATACCCCGATTTCGGATACAATAGTTTTATTTAGTTTAGATAAGCATGATTTAATGATTTTGTTCAAGAAAACTCATTGGCACTTTACCAGGCTTTATTTGAAGAAATATTTTAACTATTAACAAGGTTGTCACATGAATGATCCTTTGATTTGTTTTGTTTATGATGGCTTTTCTGAAGCCATTGTCGTTATAATTAGGCTATGTTACATATTTGAACAGTAGTCAAACTAATTTGATGCAATTAGAAAATATTGAGAAATTTTTGTATAAGGCAATATATTCAGTCACATCAAACTTTTGAACCATTTATTTAATGGTGGCCACCACAGGGAGAAATATCATAATAGACCTTTATTAACACTATATATACACAAGGGAAACAACTTCAAAGAGAAACCAGGTCTGACGTTCCACGCTTATCAGTCCGTAATTTCTTATACGATCGCTAGTCTGTCAATTCTCTATATGTCCCGCATAGCCAAATGATTTCTACGTCCAACGATACCTCTCTCAATAAGATCGGTCCAGTCAACCCGGAGAAATCTGCGACAACACGCGATATTTTTTTCGAATTTTGTTAATTGGGAATAGATCGTTGAGAACAGAACCAACCGATGTTTCTACGGTTATTGATGCCATTGTTTGGTGGTATATAAGTTTATTTAACATATCTTGTCATATCAATTGACTTTGAATTGCCATTTGTGCTTTAAATCCTAAAATTAGAATAAAAAAAAGTCCGACATTATTTGGATCATTCGAAATAAAAAGCAATCTTCATGTCAAATTGATTTAACTAATGTGAACAGCTTCTGTTGCTACTGAGACCTCTTACTTTTGTTGAACAATATCTCACAAAAGTCTTGAGAGAAGATTGCCATGATTTTTCCTAATTTTTCTGGTATGAGACTCATTCCCAAATAAGATAAAAGTCAATGCATTGTATCAGTCAATATTTCATCTTCATGCAGGTGGGAATGCATGACTTGGAGTAGAACGAAGCTTTTTGATGAAAGGAAGACCTACACTTTCTGTATCTATCCTTAGAAAGGAAAACACTTGTTTCATACTGACTACATATGCTAAAACATAAAGTTAGTTAAGTCTCTGTTTTTAATATATTTTCAGAGTATTATGATGATGACGATGCATATGGGCACTCAGTGGAGGATAACTACTGTATATCTCCTGGAACAGGTAAGGGCAGGAAAAATCTCTTAACCCTTTACCAAACGCCAATCTTTGGAGTGTTCCAAATTAAGAGTTTGCGGACGACATTTCAAAATGTGATGGAAATTGCAAAATAATCTTCTGATATGGCAGAAAACATTGTCGGAAATGGATAAAAAAAAAATGATATTCAGGCAACCTTTTAATCCTTTATCAAACACCAAATTTTCGACTTTCCCAAATTATAAGAGTAGGCAGATGACATTAAAAAAGATGATGAAATTGATAAGTAATCTTGTAGACCAGAAAGCATTGTGGGAAAAGAAGAAATTGCTCATTAAAAGCAATTTCTCCTTTTACCACAATTTGTCTAGAGTCGCATGTAACAAACTGGTCCTATGTTATTATTGTTTGGTAAAGGATTAACTAGTTTTTTTGTTCTTGATTTTTTTTAATTGGCCTGATTGGAACATTTTGTGGCTTGAATGTTTTCTAATGTATCAACTTATCCTTTTCTCACAATGGTAAGGTTTCTGAAGACTTCAGTAGCATATTGCAGTGTAAGGTTTTAGAGAGTAAAGGTTAAGAAATTAAACATTCATGTTTGTGGTCCTGAGTGGCCCAGGGGTTAAGTTGACAGACTTTGAACTTGAGGGTCCTAGGTTCAAGCCCCATTGATACCTCTGGTTTCGTGGGAGTAACCTCTGGCAAGTCACTTCAGAGCCCTAGCCTATTACGGGTGGATCCAGGATTGCCCTCACATCATTGAGACAGCATTAAAAACCATACAATCATCACTAATGTTTATTTTTCAGCTGCCCAGTTCACATTTAACAGGGACCGTCAGCTAGATCTGGCCAACTATATGGGTGATGCTGAAAGAATTCCTGAAGAAGATGAAGAGGAAGAAGAAACTCAGGACCACCACCATCGTAATTCCCTAGACTACACAAGACCCCAGCTCAATGATCTAGATAATGGTTTGTTATATTAGCCCTTATAGTGCTGGAACCGATTTCATTATTATGCAAAGAGGTTAGATCCAGGTCAGCTGCCAAGTAAATTGGTGGCTGACCTGTGATCTATCCTCTTTGCCTCTCTGCGCAACTTTCCTCATAAAAATTAAGCAGATATTTAAGGTTTTAGAAAGCAGACAACACAAAAAATTATTTTTAGGAAATTACACAGCATTCAAAGGGTTAGATATTTTCTTGAGTCAGACTGTACTTATCCAGAGTACAATGAATGATTTCCTGAAATATGCTTATAGGGATCAGGAATCGTTGAAACCAATATTCTCTAGGGTCAATTTCTTGTATGGGTTTTTTGCCATGTCAATAATTCTTTTCCTTATGAATACCTGGCCTGGGCAATGGACATTCTCAGGGCTGGAAGCGATTGAAACCAGAGCCCTCAAGTTACAAGTCCATCACCTTTAACACCTGCTCTATTATTGAGTTTCAACATGCTTCATTTGGCAAATTCCACATTTTACATATATGTTCACAATTTTATAGAAGCATGCTCAGTAAGGTTTGGGTCGGCACCTAATTGAAAAAAAGGGGATAGGCATATCAAAATTTTTTGCAATAGACTTTGTTTTTGATCTAAATGGCAAGATATGGCATATGCAAAATTTAAGGATCTTGAAAAATGAAATTTTCCTTGTGACTTAAAAGTCTCTGGAATAGTCGGCAATCATAGCTGTTGAAATTCATTTAGTCCGATAATAAAACAGATGTCAAGTAAGTATTCATGACTGCAGAAATTTTGTATTTATGGGAAGAAAAACTTAACCAAACCAAGCCTGAGAAGCAAAAACAGTCACACTTTACTTACAGCATATATATGCCTGTGATGGTTGGTTAAATGTCTAAGCATCATTTTTTTATGTGCAATAGACTTTGTTTGACAAGGTAAGGTTGAATTAAAGTAAATAAGGACTTTTGCCAGAATGAAAAAAGCGTTGCATTGATGCCCACTAACGTGAGCCTTCCTATTTTTGTAATGTTTCTTTGCATTTTTTATCATAGAAGACATTGTTATGACTTATGTATGTCTATTGTGTTTTCCAGCTAAGCTGAATTCCTGCCTCGAAGAAGTAAGGAATGTACTCGGAGAAACTGTACCAGAACATATTATGGTGGAGACTATTGTGAAAAACAACTTTAATTTAGATTCTAGTCTCAATGAACTCCTTAACCAACATGGTAAGATAATCATCATTTGGGCCGCGTCACGCGAAAAGGGGCTCTTGGACATATAAAAAAAGCGCTGACTCAGCTCTATCTCAGCGCTATTATTCCAGCATCTAGTCACGAAAGTTATCATTTGTATTTATTTAAAGGTATAACTGGATGTCCTCTTAGATGGCAAACAGTGTAGCCCCAGACCAGCCGTCACGTCAGTCTGGATGACTTCACAGATTTAAACCTTTGTTTTTTACTCAGATCTAAGAAAAATTAGTCTTTATCTCACATAGATAGCCTTACCATATAGCGTTTTTTTCGGGTTTTTTGGGGGGGGGAGGGGATCCGGTCCATGAGGGGGAAAATTCACAAGTAAAACAGGGAAAATGTGAAGTTTCTATGCTTAGCAAGTAACAGTACAAAATCAAGTTTTGACACTATGATTCACCATACATGGAGAAAAACATTCCAACTCTTTTTTTTATCAACGGTTATTAGGTTTATGTTCAAAGATCATCATTTATTGGCTTTTCTGCAAATTTGTCAATTATTCTGGTGACCTCCTCTTCATCATGATTGAAAGACACTTCCAAGGGGGAATAATTAGGGGAAAAATACATATTGTAGAGATGCAGGCATGGAACTGAATAACGCCAAATATTTTATTAAAAAGCTGCTATAGCTCCATGAACTTATTCTAGAACAACCATATCTTTTTCGTTTTTATAAACTGGTTGAACTTTGCTGCAATAAGAAAATTCGTAAAACCTGCAGGGGTGGCCAAATTTGATTTTGATTAACTTGTCCATAGATGCCAAATAATTTTGTGCACTTGTCCTAAAAATGGTTTGATTTTAATTTTTCTGTAAATGCCAAATAATTTTTTACACTTTTCCGTATAATGGTTATAAAGTAAATATCTGTAAATTTTCATTCTAGTTATATGCATTCACTTTTAACCACCCTGCCAAACCTGATAAGCTCAGTCGGCAGAATGTCTTATGGAAAACAAAAAGTCCTGAGTTTAGGATCAAGCTCTGACATTATTTTTCCAACAGTTAACAAAGTCAGTGGGACAAGATTTGTTTGTCTCCAAATGCTGGCCTGTTCTTTGTTAGAGAATGGTTTGAACTCTTTGTGTTTTTGAGAATCAAACATTTATTAATTTGGTAAATAAATGGTGAACTAGAGACATAGCCATAACCCATTACCAAACATTAAAGAAATTTGACAAGTTTGATGCAGACGACTTAAGAAAACTTTGTGGGGAAAGGAGAAATTGCTCTTAATGGGCAATTTCTCCTTTTTCCCCCAATGTTTTCTGCCCCATCTGCCCTTTTGAATTTCATCACATTTTGAAAAGTTGTCTGCAAACTCTTTCAATTTGGACAGTCGAAAATTTGGCGTTTGGTGAAGGGTTAAGCAAACAAATCACTGTTCTTATACTCTCTAATTCAGAGGCTCCAAAACCCCAGAGAGAGAAAAAGGAAAACAGAAGAAACAGATCACAAGGTATGTCTCTCACTTTGACAGTATACATGAGGCCTTTGCCATCTAAGAAATTGGTTAGAGTACAGAACTCAAATCACATGGGCCCTCTTCACATGATTTCAAAACAAGTTAGTGTAAGATGTGGATATAGAGAATAGATGGTTGGTGTCGTGAATCGGAAATGTTATTGGGCAAGGCGTAGGAATATTATCCGGTGAGCCGAAGGCGAAACGGATAATATTCCGATGCCGAGCCCGATAACTTTTCCTATTCAAAGACACCAACCATCTATTCTATTTATCCTGTTACCTTTATCTATTCTTTCAAACAAACAAAATGTAAATAAAACACGAGAAAAACGGAAAAAATAAGTAGAGAATGATGTAAACATGACGTCATTTCGTTCTTATGACGTCATGATTTGTCGCGTGGATGTATTATATGGTTAGTGCCGGATATCACAAATGTTATACGGCACCTAGTTATACGTCCCAAAATGACACTAGTGACAGGATAAATGGAAATCTCATGACTGACTTACAGAATACTGATGGTTCCAACCGCCTTAACCTGCCTTTAAGGCAGAATACCCATAATCTGCCATTTTGAAACCAATTCCTTCATTAGATTTCTTTGGTTGTTCTCTGTCTACATCTGTCATGGCCGAAACTATACAGTGTAAAGCAAATAGTTCAGGGTTTGACCAATATGTAACAAGAATGACCAAAGTAATCAGATGAAAGAAAGAGTTTCAAAATGGCGGCTTATTGGTATTCTTTCTAAAAAGAGTTAAGCTTAGGCTCCTCCTACATTGGATATGGTCCCGGATTGCAACATAAGGGAAGCTCTGTTGATGCATTGTTAAACTCTTACAAACAAAAAGTTCACATTATCTAAATCAAAAGGTAGTGATTTAATTTTAAGTTTTATCCTTTCCAAATTCCTCGAATGCAGGAAAGGTTTGTTTGTTTTTATTTTTGTGTTTCTCTTTATCAAACAGAATATCTTGCACATTTAAAAGAAGAAGATGGATTGTAAGAAAGCTATAACAAAAAAAAATTAAATCTTTTGTAACGTTTGTTGAACAATTACGCAAATTAGGAACCTAATGCATTGTTGTAGAGAACATGCTGGTATACATATAGACAACACAACCTCTCAGTGAAGGACAGTGTTTTTCACTGATCGGATGTGTTTGTGTCTTTGAGAGGTTCATTTGCTCAGTTCGTAACATTGGTGGCAGCTGTGGGACAAAGACTTCTCCATCTATCGGAGTTGCCCTCCCCACGTGTTTCCCAAGCCAAGACTCGGGACGAGTCTTCTCGGAAGTGGGAGTTATGTAATGTTCGTTGAACGATTATGCAAATTAGGAACATATTGCATTGTTGTAGAGAACATGCTGGTATACCTATAGACAACACAACCCCTCAGTTTACGACAGTGTTTTTCACTGATCTGATGTGTTTGTGTCTTTGAGAGGTTCATTTGCTCGGTACGTTACACTTTTTTATGAGCAATTTAGCCTGCTTTCACAGTTTGTTCGAATTTCTTCTGCTTCAGATGGGTCAGTGAGGGGTTATAGAGTGAGGGAGTTAACCCTTTACCAAATGCCAAGATTTGGACTCCCAAATTCAAAGAGATTGCACACAACATTTCAAAATGTGATGACATTTTAAAATGATCTTCTGATAGGGCAGAAAACATTGTGGGAATAGGAGAAATTGCTCATTAGGAGCAATTTCTCCTTTTTCCACAATATTTTTCAAAGTCTTCTGCACCAAACTGGTCAAATGTCGTTAATGTTTGGTAATGGGTTAAGAGTTAACTGTGTAAATTTGACTGTTGCTTAACGGAGTGCCTTTCTGTCTCTCTTTTCATATTCCTGTTCTCCTGCTGGTTGTCTTCATCTTGCCGATATATTCACCACTCATTGTCCCTTTCCTTGATTCACCTGAATGCTACTGTGGAAACCATGGCTCATGTAAGGTAAGAATTTGATTATGAATCTGTTCCCGCTAATTTGGCTGTGATTGACCCCAGTCAACTCGGCCAAGAGTCCCATACTAGGTGCATGGAGCCTGAAAATATCATGTCCTTCGTACTCCCACAACTTGGTGGCAGTATGAAATTTGGTCCTGGGTCATCTCCAGATATCTCTGGAATTGTCATGTCTTCAGATCATTTAACTGATCATAAAATCATCAAACCATTAATAAATCATCCAAATCAAAAGAGTGAAAACGACCTGTCTAAACCTAAGCCTGAAAGTGGCTGTGAGACACAAAAAGAGATTCATCCCAACCTGGAAGAAAATCAAAAATATGACAACTCTGTTAAATACTCCGATGAAATTTACTCAGATGTATCAAATTCATTATCCGGGTTAATTCAGACGCACAATATCCAAAGGCCATTTAAGAATGTAGGAAGCGGAAGTCAAGACAATTCAAGTTTCAATGCTCTTGATACAAACATTACGAAAGGTAAAGATGCCTCGCAGGCAGATACATGTGGAACTAGTGGTAAGAATTATACCCAGCCTTCAAGCAAATCAAAATTACCTGTGTTGGACCAGGAAAACAAAGCTGACCATGTTAAGAAAGGTTTTCCCCCGATGTCTTTAGAAAAATCAAAACAACAAGCACCAATTGCTAAAACAGAACAGAAGCCTGGCCAATCCCTGGCAGACCTTGCAGAGTCACAAACAAAGCCTTTACAGATGAACACTCTGACAGATTTGACGACAAAAAATACTCAAAGAAATCAAAATGACTCCTTATTATCATCATTATCCCAACTCGCTAGGTCTACTAAAACTGTAAACTCAAACAACACTGGTGTAAAGTCAGACATCAAAGATGATGTCAAACTTAACAATGAAAGACATCATACTGATCTCTCAAGTTGTCCAGGTAAAGTTAATGATAAGAAATCAATGACCTTGTCAGTCTCTCCCAAACCAGGAGGGCTATCATTAGCTGACCTAGCCAAGTCACATGGTGTGCAAAATAAGCAGGCAGCTACATCCCTGTCGGACCTAGCCAAAGCTCATGGAGTCGGCAAGACTGGTGCAGCTATAGACGGAGGAAAGTTGAATCCTGCCAACCAGCGTGTTACATCCATCTTAACACAAGGTCCAACGGTAAAGGACACTCAAACTGTGATGGACTCATTGTCAAGTCATCTAGACAACTATACACTAGAGGTTCGACAACAGTTCGGTTATGTCCAAGTTAAAAGTAACACATCTGGCAGTAATAAACCTTCCACAACAGTCACTGTAAATGAACAAGCCATGATGGGTACGGAAACCAAATATGCCACCAAGGGAGGGAATGTCTCAAGCATGACATTGGCAGACCTTGCGAAACCACCTCAACAAGCACAAGTGCCAGGGAATATCTCAAACATCACATTGTCGAGTCATCTAGACAACTATACACTAGAGGTTCGACAACAGTTCGGTTATGGCCAAGTTAAAAGTAACACATCTGGCAGTAATAAACCTTCCACAACAGTCACTGTAAATGAACAAGCCATGATGGGTACGAAAACCAAATATGCCACCAAGGGAGGGAATGTCTCAAGCATGACATTGGCAGACCTTGCGAAACCACCTCAACAAGCACAAGTGCCAGGGAATATCTCAAACATCACATTGGCAGATTTTGCAAAAAACCCTCAACAAGGACCAGGAAAAGGCTCAAACATGTCATTGGCTGACCTAGCAAAACCACCTCAGCCTTTATCAGGGAATGTCTCAAACATGTCATTGGCTGACCTAGCTAAACCACCCCAGCCTTTACCAGGGAATGTCTCAAATATCACATTGGCTGACCTCAAGAAGAAAGGCAAACCACCAGATGTTAACTCAAGTCAAACAACCAATAAAGTCACAGACATCTCATCAGCTCTAGCTCCATATTGTATTGAAATAAGACAGGAAGACAGTAATATTTTATCTGGAATACATTCTGAAGTTGCCATGGCAGTGATGGATGATTTGTTTCTTCTAACTAGTGGAGACTCCCTTTCACACACTATTGATCAATATATCGCTCGTCCATCAGTCTTGGGAAAAGTTGTTTGTCTAAGAATGAGAATTCGAGAAAGAGAGGCTCAGAGAGGTTACAGGAATAAACATTTCCAATACAGACATCAAGCCCAGAAGATCAAAAGAACATCACAGTGTGCTGAAAATACGGTTGTACCGTTTGACTTTAATAGCCCCTCACCAGATGATATTGTTAAATCTCGACAAAAAATGGCGTTCACGAGATCCGGGGACAGGCGTTAGAATGTGTTTATTAACTTACTCTTAGGGATATTTCATAATTTATGCTTTTGTGACTGTTTTTTCTTATGTCTTCAAGTGCAGATGAGTTAAAGAAATCAAAGTTAAGTACAGTGATGTCTCGTTAATCCGAACACGTCCGTTCCCAACAAAATGTCCGGATTACCAAATCATCCGGACTAATGAAATAGAGCATGTTCTTATACAGATTAAGACATAAACGGTCTGTATGCACGGGTATACTTATAACACTTTAGCAAATGCCAAATTGTCGACTGTCCCAAATTGAAAGAGTTTGCAGACGACATTTCGAAACGTAATGAATTCAAAAATTATCTTCTGGTATGGCAGAAAACATTGTGGGAAAAGGAGAAATTGCTCGTCACAAGCAATTTCTCCTTAACGCACAATATTTTCAAAAGTTGTCTGCAACAAACTGGTCAAATAATTCCGTTCCCTTACAATTTCGTTCGGATTGCGAGACATCCGGATTATTGGGGTCCAGATAAACGAGGCTTCACTGTACATGTATTAGGGACTGAGAATAAAACGTTTATTTTAATCTTTCAATTTTTCAACATCTTGGAACCTCAGTAAAGTCCCAGCACTTAACCATCCAATTCTCCCTTGTTGGTATACTTTTTTGTTTAGATTTGGTGTTTTTAGAGAAAGAAAAAGATTCACTACAAACAGTATAAAGTTGTGTTGTATTGTGATTGAATGATTTTAAGTTTGCTACATACAATTGATGAACCAACATTTCCTGAATTTTGCTTTTCTGATGCATAGTTTACAAAAAAGATTTTATCCTCCTGTATGTAAACATTTTAGTCTTGCATTTTTGCATTTTTTTTTTTTTAATAGAATTGAAAAGATCATTCAATTTGGTATTATTAAGAAAATAATCTGATACAGTAACAACACTAAAAATCTGGAAAGGACTTGTTGCTTATTTGATTTTCAGTACGTTGCAGGGATATCAAAATGTTTGCCATGTTTAAGTTTTTTTTATTGTTAAAATTCCAATTGATATTGTGTATTAATCAATTAGTTGAAGGGCGTGTTTTTTTGTAAATAATTAATGATATTTTCCCACCTTTTTATTTCGTACATTGTACAACCATTTTGGTTTGATTCAATTTTATGAAAGTTAAGTTCCACAGATTGTCTTTAAGAGCTACATTTAAGTTTTAAAATAGGGTTTATTGGTTCACTAGGAAATTTGGTCAGTTGTAGAAATGAGAATCTTGATTAAATTTACTCAAGTTGATGAGGAAGAAAAAAAATCTTGTTGGATCTAAAGACTTGGTCACCAGTTTAAGTTTATAATGTACTTAGAAACTTCTACAAGAGAGACCAAAGTATTCGAAATTAGTGTTTTGTTGGGCCAAAACCATGAAAACTTCACTTCACTTGATGAGTATGACTTTTTCATATGAGCTATATGATCATTACTTTCCAAGTCATTCCATTACAAAGCCGTCTTCTATCAGGGTTTACGCTGGCCTTCGCAAATGGCGCCATTGGCGACAAAATCAAGAAATTGGCGCAAGAAAAACAAATTTGGCAAAAGTGCCTGGCGCCGACTATTTTCCGGGAGAATTTGATGTTTGTTTACCGCATGGTTGCAGATCTCGAGTCAATATTGTTTTGTTTTTACTGTAGAGCCGAGAACCATGTATCGCAGTACTTTGAATTAGAACTCGGGAACCAGCTTGTTTTTTCAAATTCGATTTCCGATAAGGGATAATCCTGTTTTCACACTTGTTCAGTTTATTATCTGTTGATTGTCAAGTTTGTTGAAGGTGACACTTTCTTGTGTACACCATTTAGTCATTCGCCAGCCTTTACAACTTCAATTATATGGAAATTATGACTTTGATTACTTTAATTGCTTTTCAATCAAAATGTTTGCCCTCGCGCTCGCTCCTTTTAAAGAAGTTGACATCAAACATCGACGAAGTCAGTTGTGTTGATTGACAAATAAATGAAACTCTTTTATGCACCGAAGTTTTGGTATATAAAATCCGCGATTTTAAGTGACACTTAATTCTGATCCAACACAAGAGTGACTATAAATCGATCTTCTCAGTCGTTGAATATGCCTCCCACTAAAAATCAAATAAACATCTGACAAAAAGGCCTGGAAGACAGGAAATAGTTGGTTATAATATGACGCCAAGGTGAAAGTCATGTTTCTGCTATGTCCTGTTTCAAATGTTGAATGTGAGAGAGGAAATTTTAATCCATAGAACCTAATGAAAACAGCACATAGAAATAGATAGAACAAACAAACACTTGAGAACCTCTTTTGAACCGTAGGTGACCCTGATGAAGGATTTCCCCTTCTACAAAAGACTATTTTGGCTCCAACTTATTGAATTTGGCTCCAATTTTTTTAATTTGGCTCCAACTTTTTCAATTTGGCGCAAGTGTTGGTGCAAAGAAAAATTTAGCCAGAGAGAACCCTGTCTATCAATATATAATGTTATGCTTGTGATTAATAGAATCAACTATATGTACATTTACGTCCACAGATCTTGTTTCATCTAAATTGTTAAATGCTCATCATCCAAATTATGGGAACAATTTCACTAAAATGAATATACTTCTCTCAATTTGATGTTTCCCTTTGTGTGAATGTATTCAGGGTTATTCCTGATTTTCAGGAATTCGACATTTTTTGTCACTGTGTAATTATATAGCAAGATTGCCTTTTCTGATTATAGAACTAGAGGTTTCAGAATTTTTGAATTTCTAAAATGTCATCCATTATAATAATTTCTTTGTAAATGATGTACATGTATACAGTTGCATGTTATATATTTGTATTGCATTGGATTAAATTATTTTCATAAATATTGTCTTCTAAGCTTTTAAAACCTAAATAGTAACATGTGATATTTTTTACATATATATATATATATATATTATATATATATATCCATCTATATTAACACAGTTGTGTACCTAATCATTTACTCCATAATACCTCGTTTTACTACACATGGAACAAACAGCTTGTTAAACCACTTTGTTAAAAGGACAGAGCAATTGAAGCAAGGGATCCCTATTACAACACAACGATTTCTACCTGAAGTCATTTAGAAAATGTTATTTTTCATACTTCATAGTTGTCGTCTGCTGTTGTTTTTAATTTGGACTGGTCAAAAACTCCCATTTCCCAAAATGGGTTAAACATGGATAAAGATGATAGAAAAAATGCATCTAGAAACGGGATTTTGCAGCTGAAACTTTATTTTCCATTGATTGTGACGGAAGTTTGAAGCTTATTAAATTCACTTTGATGACTGCTTCCTGGATACTAAACCAGTACTTGCGACAATTTGAGGGTTAGTCCTTGCAATTTTCCTCTCGCCCAACGGGGGTCAAACCCGGGACCCTCCGTACTATAAGCCAAGGCTTGATTGACAGGCCTATATGTTTTTTGGTCTTCCTCCATCATCATGAAACAGACTTTGTTACATAACGGAAATTATATTGATGTGATGTTGAACCCATATAAACACGGATAAAGAGACAACATAGAGAATACAAAGATAGAAGTGGGTTTTTTTCTTGAATTTTTCATTTATTTTGTAACTCCTAATGTTTATATTTGGACTTTGTACAGACGGATACTATGTTCAATAGACTGCTGAGATCACAATGATGTTGAAGGTTATTCTACTTCTGATTTCCTGTCTAACAGTTTATAGGGAACCCCAAACTTGTGGAATAAATCCTTTGTTGAAAGACCATTGGCTTTCCAGTTTCCATCTTCATCCAAGAACGTTTTAGCAGTCTCCTTAGCATTTTTGTATACCTTTTCTATATCTAGAATATAGTTATCCAACTTGTTGAGGATGTTGTCATAATCATAGACCTCGATTGGAAGTTTTTGAATAGATTCTATGAAGAAAAGAAAAGTCATAAGAGTCTGTGCATGCATCACTAATTTCATGGCTCTGTCTTTAAGAGAATGGTAGCGGGTTAAGTCTGTAAAAAGATTGTGATCTTGCACAAAAATGCTGGGTAAATTCGGAAGATGGGGTTTGTCTTGCATTAGACAGTTCAGTAGTGAATACACAACAGCTTTCATGCACTCATGTACTTGGGTACTTTTACACTGTCCATCAGCAAAATGATGCAGAACGGCCGTCTTGAGTATGTACGAACTGAACCCGTCGTAAAAAATGTCTCCATATGATAGTTTGCAGCAGAGATTCCCAAGTATGTATTTAAGCACCCTATAGCATAAAATGTGTGTTAATCCAAGGGACTTCACTAGATTTACCTCCACTTCTGTTAAAGAGATCCGAAAACATTTGATTGGCATGGACTTATGATTCTGTCCAGGTGTCAACAGATAACTTCCATATTGCTGTAGTTTATCGTAGAACTCTGGATAAGGGCAATCTGTGGTGGTTATAGCTTCATCTATATTGTAACACCTTACCGCTGGAGACAGATCAACTGATATTTGAATAGGGTCTTCTGCATGCTTACTGTTCCAAGTCAGATTTATTGCTGTATTTGGCTCTTTAAACATAGTCACGCCAGAGAATACTAGTGTTCCTGATGACTCTGTCACAGAGATTTTGTGTTCCCTGTACACTTCCATAATAACTGTTGTGAACCCAATAGAGTTGCTAGTGGCTTTCCCTTGTCTATATGCGGGTGAACTAAGAACAAACCCCAGGGCCTCACCTTCATGTATATAATCTGCCCATCGTTCATGTGTTTTCTCGTCTATCACTTGTAAATGCATGTATCCTCTACTTTGTAAACAGACCCTTGAGGATCGAACCACACCGGGTCTGGATAACTCATCCATGACAATGAGATAATCAAATTCGTTTGGTTCTATTATTTTAGTTCCCTCTACAAAACTTCCTACGCGAATAACATCATGGCTTACAAAACGGTCGTCTATGTCTTTAATTCTGTCTACAATTTGTAACACTATTTCATGAACTGCTAGCTGAATGTCTTCCAGTTCATTATCAGTTAGTTTGAAAGTTAAGTGTCTGTCATTTAAGTCTCGGAAGAACATATCTGCTGAGGACTGTTTAGCAGATGAATTGGTGGTTGGTGGTTCTGTAGCTTGCTTGTCCATTTTCTGTAAACAAAAAGGATCTAACTGGAGAGACCTTATAAGGTTGAATATTATAGAAATTTACATTTGTTTTTCCTTTTTCACCTTCTTAATTCTCTTTCGTGTGTGTCAATAGAAGATACTGCAATAAAAGCAAGTCTTAAAAGTAAACACAGTAAAGGATAAATTGATGAAATACAAGTTTGAAAATGAAGTCCGCATTCTTAAGAGTCCTTGTATCCCAAGATAACTGAAATATTGTTGATGTGGTGTAAAACCTGTATAGGCAGATCGAGGGTTCAGTGCAATACTATAGTAAGTGCTTCATGTTTATGAAGCACTTACTATAGTCTTGCATTTAACCCACGGATCCGATAGAAGAATCTATTTCCAATTAAAACCATTCTTACAGCGCAATTACAACCGAATGTCTTATACATTGAGCTCTTGTTAATAACTTTAATGGCATTTTTTCTATTGTTGAAAGTTATCATACAGACGGCAAACTGTAGAGTTGTTAAAAAGTTGAATCTGATTTCCTAATAAAAGGTTACCCATGGGTGAAAGTGTTCAGGATTATTCCTGAATTTCAGGTTTTTGAACTTTTTTGTCCCTATATAATGCATGCCTTTTCAGGATAATGAACTACAGACTTCAGTTTTTTTAAATTTTCCAACTTTCACCCATGGGTTACCTCATATTGGATTTGTATTATGATTAAGGTCATTCACAAAAATCATTATACCGTTTACTGTTTGGAACGGTATAAAGGCCTAAGCTTGTGACTACTATACGGCATTGCTAATAATGGGAAAATGTTTATCCACAAGACAATACAATCTGAAAAAATCAAAGTTTTATCATATTATGACTTGACGAAGCTCTGTTTTTTGCATACTAAAATACAGGAAAATAAAAAGAAAATACATTATATTGAGTGAGGTCTGGCCATTTATTATTATCAAACAAATGACAGTAAGTATTTCATTCAAATCCAAATACATACTATTATACAATTAAAAAACAAACTGGGATCAGATGCACACTGAATCCATGAATTTCAAATGTCAGAATAACAAGTTTGTCTTGACAAGGAGTGTAGCATCTAAGCCCAGCTATTATCATATTTTGACTTAGCTATGCAAAAATATATCATTAAATTATGCTCTATAAATCACAAAAGTGACGTAATGAGAATTTGCCTGCAAAAAGCAATTTGCCGTTCTTCACAATGGTTTCTACACAATTAATGCTAAAGAAAATATTGATTTCAATACTGTATAGATGTAGACCTATGTGTGTATAGATGTAGACCTATGTGTGTATAGATGTAGACCTATGTGTGTATAGATGTAGACCTATGTGTGTATAGATGTAGACCTATGTGTGTATAGATGTAGACCTATGTGTGTATAGATGTAGACCTATGTGTGTATAGATGTAGACCTATGTGTGTATAGATGTAGACCTATGTGTGTATAGATGTAGACCTATGTGTGTATAGATGTAGACCTATGTGTGTATAGATGTAGACCTATGTGTGTATAGATGTAGACCTATGTGTGTATAGATGTAGACCTATGTGTGTATAGATGTAGACCTATGTGTGTATAGATGTAGACCTATGTGTGTATAGATGTAGACCTATGTGTGTAAAGATGTAGACCTATGTGTGTATAGATGTAGACCTATGTGTGTATAGATGTAGACCTATGTGTGTATTGTTACTTTTAATTTGGACCAGTCACAAAAGCCAATAGTTAAAAGGGAATGGGTTAAAATCAATTGTATTGTTTCTGAAAACATCAACTGAGTAGATCATGCATACATGCATTATAAAAAGAAAATGAACTTGTGATAAAAGGAAAGAATATTCAAAACGAGAGTAATACGTAATTAGACATACCAAATAGCTTCCTCTACAACGCTCTAAGCCACATTCATATGAGAATGACTGTAAAGTTTATTTTTAGTTCATACATGTTAATGTTGTGTCTGCTGCATCTGAAGCACAATTGTGGGATATATTATGATCAACTGTTCTATAATTAGTTTATTACTCATATTGCACACATTTGCTGCAGAATTCTTCTGTTGATGGGATGTAAAAACCCAAATAAAACAAACAGACTGCTGAATACTTTTAACCCATAGCATGCTGGGTATTTTTCTAAAAATAGACTTTTGTGTTGTCTACTTGCCAAAACATTAAATCCTTGCTTAATTTTGATGAAGAAGGATTCTCAGCGTTGCAACAGGTTAGATCACAGGATGGCCTGGATCCAACCTATTGGCATAATCATGAAGTCAGTTTGAGCACTTTAATGGTTAACTTATTCCTCTATATTTAACTTTGTAACTGGTTCGTGCAAAAAGCAACAGCAGGCGGCAAAAAAAGCCATATCTTCTTTGTGGTAAAAGTTAAGAATTTGTAACAAAATGAGCCGTCTGCATGGGTTCAAATTTGGATGACAGCTTTTGGATTTTCATTTGAAATAGTTTACTGGTTCCCTTCAAAGATGGTGATGATTTTACACAACTTAATCAGCCATGAACCGCAAAATAACTGAAATAAGGTTGTTGTGATATATATAATACCCATTTAAAATAAGAAAAAAAAGAACAAGCTTTATTGTGTAATTTTGTAGTAAGCAAAGAGTTATATGAAGAAAGGAGAAATAACTAAGGGAAAGGTATACCTTTTTGGTTCAATATCAAATAGGAGAATGTTTTTAATTTAACACATGTTTGCTAAATTCCTTTTCAAAATACAGATCACTTTTGTCACAGATCTCTTTTGTCACAGATAAATGATAATTTCTTAATCATGAGCGAATTCTCAATGATAATTAATGAATTATGCCAATCTTAAAGATGATTGTTTTGCCATTTTTATGCACATTTTATTTTGTCTGCAGTGAGTTAGGTAAAGGAGTATCGGAAAAGAGTAAAAACATGTTCTGCTTGACTTATTTATTTGTAAAGGTGTGTGTTCAATACAGGTGGTATGTTGAGCAAATTACACTCCCCTCCCCATTCCAATTTTGTAGTTGAGTCCAAGGAATACTGGTTAATTTTCTAAAACTAGATTTTGTATAGTATGCTTAACGAAATGTTAAATATTTGCTTAATTTTGATGAGGAAAGATACTTAGGGTAGCAAACAGCTTAGATCTCAGGCTAGCCGCCAATTTACTTAGCAGCTGGCCGGTTTGGCTAGATCCAACCTGGCCTGGGTTTCAGGAAACATCTCAATTTGAGTACGTCCTCAACCTGAGATTTTCACTCAGCTGAGATTTCTCAACTTGTGCGTTTCACGTAAAATCTCAACCTCAATTTGAGGCTCCTCAGCTGAGGAACAATTTGAGTATGATTTTACGGTGCTTAAGCGGCCCAAACTAGCAATTTCTTGTGAGGGATGAGGACGAAATCCTTTGTTTTGAAATCTCTTACCCATATTACCAATGTGTATTGTTTTATGATTGTTGATTTTAAGATAAGTGAATGAAAATTGCCAGTATATCATTATCAAGTAGTTTTTACTGACAATGATGTTGTTTTCTCAAAAGAATCGCTCCATTCAATTCTTTGTTATGGCCCTGTGTTGGTTTAAAAAGTTCTAAAAAAGCACCCGGCTATAAAATGTATGCACTTTAAATATGCATACACGAATGAACATAAAACAGTGTATTGGTAGGATGTTTCTATAAATATCCATATTCGGATGTAAGTAAACTCACTTGATGGAATGAATGCAAAAAGATCGCCTAAGCAGAGAAGCGAACTCAGTGCGCTTGCATCAGGGTCGACCCACATGACCACTGCGCTAATGTGACATGATGCATAGTAATGCATAATTTTAGATTATTAATATTTCATATTTAAAATTGCGCAATTTTAAAGGGAGACCACTTCAAATAAATTCTAAGAAGTTTGCATCAAAACTCGTTGTTAACGGCATCACTTTCTTGCTGAAAGAAACCTTAAAATCAATCTAATACCCACTTTGACTTAACATTAAGCTATTGACATAAGTTCCAGAAACAGAAATTAAAGCTATCTCTGTGACATTACAACTTCAAAGAAAAATGCTACCAAAACAAAGTGCGATGAGAAGCTAAGTTCCAGTTCGATTCCGATCGGTTTCGACTCGCAATGTTATCATTTATGTGCTTGTAATTTTGTTGTTCTTCTTCATTGGTCCTCCAAACTGTATTTTCTAACTATCTTTAACTTGGAAAGCTGGAATTTTCCTATAAATTAGTGTAGAGACCGCACAAACCTGAAGGTTGCGGACAGTCAAACTGACATTACGTAGTTGAGGATCGATTTGAGGTAGGTACCTACCTCCCTCAAATATTTGAGGAAAAATCTCAGATTTTACTTGAGGAAAATGTTAGAGAAACAGAATTTGAGGGAATATTTGAGGATCCTCAATATTCGAGGAAGTACTCAAGTTGAGATGTTTCGTGAAACCCAGACCTGTTCACATAAGCATGAAGACAGTACCATGACTATAAGAGTAGGTTTGAACTTTTTTACTGCCCATGGTCTTGCAACTTAGATCAATCACTCTCCATTCTGCTTCCTGGATACACAGCCAGTTCTTGTGCTGAGTGTGGATTTATTAAAAGCAGCAAGATCCCACTATTTAAAGGCCTCAAACGCACAACCCTCATGAACCAGTTCTTACACCACCCCTAGACTACTTTTCTACAATTTTTTTGACGTCTTCATTGTAATTGAGTCAGCTGACAGCCAATTAAGCATTTGGAAAGCTTGAAAAGTGTTAATGGAGTTGTGAAAAAAGCAGTCAATTCTTGTCTTCATGCAGTTTTATACAATTATAGTAAATCCTTTACTTGAGTCATGCAATGACCCTGGAAGTGCTTTGTCACTATTTTTATTTTCACTATTTTTATTTTCACTATTTTTTATGATTCAAAATTTCTTTTATAGATCTATTGTTGTGAAAACATATTCATGTACGTTTAATCAATATATTTACTCATTTAGATGTTCATGCGGCTTTAGATTCAAGAAACCATTGAAACAAAAGAGGAAACTGCTTGTAACAAGCATTATCTTCTTTTGTTATCAATATGGTTTCTACATCAATATCATAAAAGAAATTGTATTCTCTTCTAATAAATGAATGCAAAACTAGTAAATCCTTCACAAATACGAATCACTTAATATAGTTTAAGCCCACTTATCATGTGGTGAAATTTTATCTCATCCATAAGAGAGAAATCCTTCAAAAGAATTAATGAATGCTTGTTAACCCTTTTAGCGCTGAAACTGCCTTCATGCTTATGCAAATAGGTTGGATCCAGTAAGTTGGCAAGTAAATTGGTAGCTGGCCAAGAATCTAACCTATTTGCTACTCTGAGTATCTTTTCTCTTAAAAATTAAGAAGATATTTTGGGTTTTGGAAAGCAGATGACAACAATCTATTCTTAGAAAAAAATCCCAGCATTCTTGGGGTTAATTATGAACATAACAAAGGATCTTTGTTGTGGTTAAACATGTGTACTTTTGGTGTTGCACATTGAACCTCTTCCTGGTCCTAGTCCTTTTAACCCTTTCCCAAACAATAACGACATTTGACCACTTTATTGCAGAGGATTTTAGAAAACATTGTGGGAAAAGAAGAAATTGCTTGTGAAGAGCAATTTTTCCTTTTCTATGTTTTCTGGCCTATCAGAAGATTACTTTTCAATTTCCTCACATTTTGAAATGTCGTCTGTAAATTCTTTCAATTTGGGACAGTCGAAAATTTGTTGTTTGGGAAAGGGTTAAAAGTGTATTCCCTTTAACACATAGAGAGCTTGGTAATTTTTATAAATGGATTTGTGTGTCCTCTGTTTTCCCATCTCTTAAATATCTGTTTAATTATGATGAGAAAAGATACTCAGAGTGGCAACAAGCTAGATCACAGGCCAAAGTAAAGTAGCACCTGGCCTGTGATCTAACCTGTTTGCATAAGCATGAAGTTGGTTCCAGCACAATAAGGGTTAACACGCTTGCTTCCGGTGTTGCACATTAAACCTTTATCTTCCTGGTCCGAGTCCAGAAGAGTATTCCCTTTAAGAAATGTTGACTTTTGACTTTTATAGTCCATAGTTTTCCTAGTAAGAGAAGACTAAGTAGAACACTGATATATTTCCTATAGGCGATAATCCTGCATCGCAAAGGTTGTTTTAATTACCTCTTACAATATATGGGCCACGTGACGCGAAAAGGGGCACTCGGACATAGAAAACAGTGTAGCCCCAGACCAACCGCCACGTCACTGACCTGGCGGCTGGTCTGGGGCTACACTGTTTGCCATCTTAGAGGACATCCAGTTATACCTTTAAATAAATACAAATGATAACTGTCGTGACTAGATGCTGGAATAATAGCGCTAAGATAGAGCTGAGTCAGTGGTTTTTATTTATGTCCGAGTGCCCCTTTTCGCTTGACGCGGCCCATATCTTGTTTGGCATGCTCAAATACAAATGTAGGTGCCTCTGTCAAATTAGATTGCTTGTGTACCGTTTTTAGATGGTGCTTGTAATGCATTGTTCTGTATAAGAAAAAAGATATGATTGAGGCGTTCTTTTTTTTTCAAAGTTTTGTGAGGTTAATTGACCAACTTGATGATTGTGCAAGCAATATTCTTACTTCAACAAGGCTTTGAAAATACATGATGTATCATGTGTGTCAATTGGAGTTAAGGATCTTAAAGGTGCTAGTTCCCAGATTGAAGTTCCATTCAGTGATGCATTGGTTTTGAACTTAACATCAATTCAACTGCACTTATGAAGATAAAATGGCACTTTTTTTTAACCAAATCAGCTATCAATAGCAACTTATTCATACAGTAGAATTTGCCATTATAGAAGTTGTTATGTTTTTAGGCATTTTTGTTTTATTTTTCCATTTTCTTATCTGTAAACATGAACCATTTAAAGTCACATGGGCATTAACCTTCTCACTCTATTGACTGTGAGTTGTTATACCCAATGTCCTTTGACAAGGCAGGGTACAATTTTCTTATGGTTTGTATCCCAGAGAACATGTATGCATAATTTTTTGCAAAGGTAACTAAATTGTCTGTGAAATTGTTGAAAATGGGGTCGAAACCTGTCTAACCAAATCAAGGGTTCAATACAAGACAACAATCAGTCCACATGTGAAGCACCTTAGTATTGCATTAAACCCTTGTCATTAAGAAAGGCAAAGATATAAATTGAAAAAACATTATTTTGATAAACTCACAAAATCTAATACTTTCAGGTAAGCTTCAATAAATGTTAATAAAAGATGAACGTTCATTACATTTTAGGAAATGAGGCAAAAAACTTTCCCGTGACACAACCTACTGTGATATTGAAAACGCCCAAACCGAAATACCCAGTGGTCGAGTCAGCAGATTCCATTGCCAAAGTTTATATATCTGATAAAAGTGGGAACCAGCTCTTACCAAAAGATTCAGGAGCGGGAACCAACATTGGAAACCAACCAAAAGACAATAAGACTACACAATCGGTTCCCTCATCAAAGTCTGGTTTGTTGTCTGCTGTGTCAGAAAATTCAAAGCCTGGTTCCCGGGACTCAGTGCCCAGAGTTGCAAACAATGAAGCAAGCCAGAAACCAGGCCTACTTGCTCAAGGGGGCGGAGACAACACGGAGCCAGCCCCTAAGGAGCAACAGTTACTGTCCACTCCTAAGAAAGAAAGGTTTATTCCCCCTCTCCCAAGAAGCTCTTCCAAGTGAGTAAGATGTGTCCCTTACACTTAACCCTTTACCAAACGCCAACTGTTTGACGGTACCAAATAGAAAGAGTTTATAGATGACATTTCAAAACGTGATGAAATTAAAATGCAATCTTCTGATAGGGCAGAAAACATTGTGGGAAAAGGATAAGTTGCTCATTATGAGCAATTTTTCCTTTTCCAACAATGTTTTCCAGAGTCAACAAACTGGTCAAATGCCCGTATTGCTTGGTAATAGGTTAAACTAGTCAACCCAATTCTCTTTTATTATGACATTGGTAGGAACCAATGCAACAAAAGGAGAAATTGCTTTTTAAAAGGGTTGAGGATTTCATTATGCATCCAAATTTAGTCTTATGCCAAAGATGAACTCAAACTTGTTTGCACATTCCCACATGGTTAACTATTTAAACTTACATCCTCCAGAAATCGTTTTAAATTGGGCAATAATTTTTAGGAGATGTGCTTAACCCAAAGAGATGTTCTAAATTAAATGGATTTTTGAATGGGCATGTTTTTAAGCCATTCCAATTGGCAAGAAGGGTCTTTCTGGCCTAGCAGTGAGAGAAAAGAACCTTAAATCACAAGGCTAATTTCTGTGTGGGTTTAATCACAATATTGGCAGCATTGGCAGATTTGGATTTTCATGAGATTCACAATTTTCATGAGAGATAGTCTCTAGACTGAGTAGTAGAATGCTGATGGTTCAACCTTGCTGCATCATCCCTGAAGGTCAATTAAGCCTGGGGTCTTTCCCTCCCTTGATATGGGGTCCTACGAACCGAGTGGTTCAGGTGATTGTTAATCATCTCTGGGGTCCTAAGCCTGAGTACAAGACTAGTAAGTCATTTGCAAAATTGATTATTAAAAATATTGAAAGGGGCCTCCGTGGCCTAGTGGTTAGAGTACAGAACTTGTAATCACATGGCCCCTCTCCGCGTGGGTTCAAATCCTGAGAGGGATATGGATTTTCATGAGAGGCAGTCTCCTGACTGACTTACGGAATGCCAATGGTTCTACCCGCCTTGACCAGCCCTTGTGGGCAGTTGAGTATAGGTCCTTCCTCCATCATTAAGAGTCGGGCATCGCTACATAACTGAAATAATGTTGATGTGATGTAAAACCCATATAAAAAAAAAAAAAAAAAAAATATTGAAGTATTTTTAATAAGTTAAGGAGGCTAAGAAATTGGTATAGATCATAGGTACATTTTGAAATTGTTGCATGAATTGAAAATATAGGCACCATGATTTATGTTTTTTTATTTCCTTTTTCTAGAACTAAGACTGAAAAGTATAATTTGTTAGATGAGTATAAGAAGCGGGAATCCGGAAAAGACATGCTCAATTTGGTGGTGATAGGTAAATATAACTATCAATATCTGGTTAATTTATGTAGGCTGTTAATTTGTAGACAAACAGGGTCTGTCTGTCTGTCTGTCTGTCCATCTGTCTGTAGGTCTGCCTGTAAGTCTGTCTGTACGCCCATCTGTCTTTCATGAGCTATAGCTTTCTCTCTATAATTAACAATCTTGTAGAGAGAAACAGCCTGCCCTCAGAGAACAAAGGTTGGGTTTACCTTAACTGTTGTAATATAATATCTAACATGGAATAACCCATTCTGAAAAGGTTCAGTAGTAGGTAGGATAGGGGTGTGTGATTCTTGCTTGCTGGAAAAATATGATTGTGGAAAGGCCTTTAACAATGCCTTTTTAACCAAGCAACATTTTATTATCCTGTAAACATGAGTAAGTAGATACTGTTGGTATGATATATTGACCCTTTACCAAACACCAAATTTTCAACTGTCCCAAACTGAAGGAGTTTGCAGACGGCATTTCAAAATGTGATGAAATTGAATTCTTCTGATAGGATAGAAATCATTGTGGTAAAAGAAGAAATTGCTCATTAAGAGTAATTTCTCCTTTTCCAACAATGTTTTCTAGAGTCGTCTGCAACAATCTGGTCAAATGTTGTTATTTTAATGGGTTATTAAAATAATGTTGACTTGTTGTCACACAAAAAAAATGAATAATTAGGAGATGAGTCCTTCATTTTGTGCTGTAGAAAATGTAGAAGGCAATAACCAATCATTAATATTGGTTTTTGCATCCACCTTGAAAAACTAACCTTTTTAAATAAAAGGTTATATCTTTTGAAGATATAAGAAATTATAATGATTGGTATGATTTGAGGACAAGATGAGTTTAAAAATGGTGGAATCTTTAACGATTTGAACCAATATTTCTGATGAACAAAAGTGTATTGGTGAATGATTCTGCATTTAATCAAACAATATTTGTTTGAATTATGGGAAATGCAAATAAATATGCGCAATTTCTCTCATAAATATTTTGTATAATGAAACATATTAAATAATTTTTTATGGTTACAGGTCATGTGGATGCAGGTAAAAGCACATTGATGGGACACTTGCTGTATCAACTTGGTAGAGTGAACCAGAGAACTATGCACAAAAATGAGCAGGAATCCAGGAAACTTGGGAAAAGCTCATTTGCATATGCATGGGTATTGGATGAAACAGAGGAGGAGAGGTAAATGAAACAACTATTTTGATTGGTTGATTAGTTCCAAGTGTCAACTTGGATTTAACTGTATTAAGTATTTTTTTTAATCATGGACATTATGAAGAGTATAAGTTCATCCTTACTTACTTAATCCTGAATTTATTTGTCATCCTGCTGCGGGAGTCCCAGCCACTGGGGTGGGCAGCAGGCAGCTAGATTTTCTTATACCCAATCTCCAACTTGTTCTGTTCATTGGGCTGACACTGACAAGGTTGCATTCCTTCCTATCATACGCAATGTAGTCTGACCAGGGTCTGCCTCGTCTCTTTGCACCAGGAATGGCCATCCACTCACAGCAATTTTGACTTGATTCATTTAAAGCAATTTAATAAAGATAATCATTTGAATTGGTTAATTCTAAACTCAAATATTATTTTATATAATGCATTATCACAATATCAGGGCATTGACTTTTTTTTTCAAGTATTAGTAAAGAGTTGGCCTTTCAAAAACTAGAAGCAGATGTTTATGTCAATTTGAGTCTCTGTGTTTTGATATCAGCCTACAAATAATCTTTGTGAAACATAAAGCTCGTTAACTTCCTACTCTAATGTAGTTATGTTAATCATTGATGAATCCCAATCAAGTTCTGACATTGACTTCCCTTCATTTACATTTTTGTCATCTTCTTGGCAGGGGGATGCATCTATTGACTTAAAATTTCCCAGCGTCATAGGATTATTTTTTGAAACTTTCCAAAATAAAGGAATAAAGAAAGGAATTTCAGCAGAGAAACCAATAGCATATAAGATGAATTCTGACATTTTTCATTTTATGAAAATCCAAGGGTAATCGGACATAATCTAAATATAGCGTCAAGCTATGAACAACCGGTCACATGACACTCACGTGATACTAAAACTACACGCTGAAAACAAAAAATGGACGATGATGCTAGTATCTTCTTAGTTAGGTGTACATGGTCACGTGACAGGCACTTGACAGCCCACGTGACGTAACTAATTACCATATAGCTGTAGTAACATACAAAAGTAGAGGCCGAGGGTTTTTTCGGTCAATATCTTCATTTTTACCCCGATTACGGCGATTTATTTTTAAATGAATATTTGTTAGAAGTATAGCTGAATACCATACGCAAATTCTACTTTTTACCTATATATATTTAGTGTATAACATCCAGGGTACCGTTTTACTAAACAGTTTGCGCTTAAGATTTGCGTAAGTCTAAAACAACAATTCCTCTTATTTCAATATAGGACGAAGCTATATTGCAAAGTGACACATCATTGGAATCGTCTCTCCGAAACGCTTCCAATGAAGCGCCACATTGCAACATTGTACTTTCATTGAAGATACTATCCATGTTTATCAATTATGACTTACGCAAACATTGCAAACATTTTCCGTAAGTTGTTTAGTAAAACGGGCCCCAGGATCTTTAAGAAAACCATTCCTTCTTTTCAAAGAAATATATGTTAACCCTCGTAGTGCTGGAACAGACTTCATGCTTATGCAAACAGGTTAGATCCAGGCCAGCTGCCAAATAAATTGGCGACTAGCCTATGATCTAACCTGTTTGCCACTCTGAGTATCTTTCTCAACACAATTCAGCAGATATTCAAGGTGAGATGACACAAAAATCTCGATTACCCAGCATTCTAAGTGTTAAGTTGTGCTGATGAGCAAGGGATGGTGTAATGAAAGGTTAAAGCAGCTTGAATATGCTCTCCATGTATTTTGCAGGGTTCGAGGTGTGACCATGGACATTGCTCAGACCAAGTTTGAAACACCACATAAGAACATTACATTATTGGATGCACCGGGACATAAAGACTTTATACCTAACATGATAACAGGTATTGTATGTCTTACTTGTATTATAATTTATTTACTTAACTGTTTATATATTTTACACATGTTACTTTTACGAAATATTTGTTTGTTCGTCCATACAATACGAAATGCCATGGAAATAAGTCACTCTCTATCATTGGGGGGAAGCCATTGCGACATAAGGATGTGCTCATGGTGAGCAATTTATCCTTTCATCACATTGGTTTCGTAACACTTCTACAGCAGTTTTAATACAAAGAAGAGTTCTTATATGTTTTCATAAATTTTCAAGTTTCAGAAGTTTTAAGCACATTAGTATATATTTTGTCTGGAATTTTTGGAGAAACATTGAATGGGCCTTTTCTCCTCTATGGGAGTTTGTGTGTAAATAGAAGATGACAGTAGAGGACAAAAAAATCAAGAAAACATTGCATTTCATTTCTGTCTTTGATAGAAACCATTTTGATTAAATGATAAATTGCTCATCATGAGCAATCTTTCCTCCAGTCACATTGGTTTCTAGTTAAGGTTTTTGCATCAGATGCTGAAAATTGAGGCACTATAAAGGAATTGATCAAACAAACAGATATTCTGCTGCAAAAACATGTAATGTCATAATTCAATGTTAATTTTTTCTCACTTAAACCAGTCTGATCCTCCTTTACCAGGCACAGCACAAGCAGACGTTGCCATCCTAGTTGTTAATGCAACAAATGGAGAGTTTGAGACGGGTTTTGAGTCCGGGGGTCAGACGAGGGAGCACGCCCTATTGGCCCGATCACTGGGTAAGTGACTGTATTAATTTGCACATGAAGACAAGTTTAACCCTTATAGCTGGAACGGACTTCATGCTTATGCAAACAGGTTAGATCCAGGCCAGTTGCCAATTTACTAGTAAATCCAGTTACAAAGTAAACTGTAGAGGAAGGATTTAACCCTTATAGTGCTGTAACAGACTTCATGCTTATGCAAACAGGCTAGATTCAGGCCAGTTGCCAATTCACTAGTAAATCCAGTTACAAAGTAAAATGTAGAGGACTGATTTAACCCTTATAGTGCTGGCACTTACTTCATGCTTATGCAGACAGGTTAGATTCAGGCCAGTTGCCAATTCTCTAGTAAATACAGTTACAAAGTAAACTGTAGAGGAATGATTTAACCCTTATAGTGCTGGCACTTACTTCATGCTTATGCAAACAGATTAGATTCAGGCCAGTTGCCAATTCACTAGTAAATCCAGTTACATAGTAAAATGTAGAGGAATGATTTAACCCTTATAGTGCTGGCACTTACTTCATGCTTATGCAAACAGGTTAGATCCAGGCCAGTTGCCAATTCACTAGTAAATCCAGTTACAAAGTAAACTGTAGAGGAATGATTTAACCCTTATAGTGCTGGAATAGACTTCATGCTTATGCAAACAGGTTAGATTCAGGCCATTTGCCAATTCACTAGTAAATCCAGTTACAAAGTAAAATGTAGAGGAATGATTTAACCCTTATAGTGCTGGCACTTACTTCATGCTTATGCAAACAGGTTAGATCCGGGCCAGTTGCCAATTTACTAGTCAATCCAGTTACAAAGTAAACTGTAGAGGAATGAGTTAACCCTTATAGTGCTGGCACTTACTTCATGCTTATGCAAACAGGTTAGATCCGGGCCAGTTGCCAATTCACTAGTCAATCCAGTTACAAAGTAAACTGTAGAGGAATGATTTAACCCTTATAGTGCTGGCACTTACTTCATGCTTATGCAAACAGATTAGATTCAGGCCAGTTGCCAATTCACTAGTAAATCCAGTTACATAGTAAAATGTAGAGAAATGATTTAACCCTTATAGTGCTGGAACTTACTTCATGCTTATGCAAACAGGTTAGATCCAGGCCAGTTGCCAAGTTACTAGTAAATCCAGTTACAAAGTCAACTGTAGAGGAATGATTTAACCCTTATAGCGCTGGAACTTACTTCATGCTTATGCAAACAGATTAGATTCAGGCCAGTTGCCAATTCACTAGTAAATCCAGTTACAAAGTAAACTGTAGAGGAATGATTTAACCCTTATAGTGCTGGCACTTACTTCATGCTTATGCAAACAGGTTAGATTCAGGCCAGTTGCCAATTTACTAGTCAATCCAGTTACATAGTAACATGTTGAGGAATGATTTAACCCTTATAGTGCTGGCACTTACTTCATGCTTATGCAAACAGATTAGATTCAGGCCAGTTGCCAATTCACTAGTAAATCCAGTAACAAAGTAAACTGTAGAGGAATGAGTTAACCCTTACAGTGCTGGCACTTACTTCATGCTTATGCAAACAGGTTACATTCAGGCCAGTTGCCAAGTTACTAGTCAATCCAGTTACATAGTAAACTGTAAAGGACTGAGTTAACCCTTATAGCACTGGAACTTACTTCATGCTTATGCAAACAGGTTAGATTCAGGCCAGTTGCCAATTTACTAGTAAATCCAGTTACAAAGTAAACTGTAGAGGAATGATTTAACCCTTATAGTGCTGGCACTTACTTCATGCTTATGCAAACAGATTTGATTCAGGCCAGTTGACAATTCACTAGTAAATCCAGTTACATAGTAAAATGTAGAGGAATGATTTAACCCTTATAGTGCTGGCACTTACTTCATGCTTATGCAAACAGGTTAGATTCAGGCCAGTTGCCAATTCACTAGTAAATCCAGTTACAAAGTAAACTGTAGAGGAATGATTTAACCCTTATAGTGCTGGAACAGACTTCATGCTTATGCAAACAGGTTAGATCCAGGCCAGTTGCCAATTCACTAGTCAATCCAGTTACAAAGTGAAATGTAGAGGAATGATTTAACCCTTATAGTGCTGGAACAGACTTCATGCTTATGCAAACAGGTTAGATTCAGGCCAGTTGCCAATTCACTAGTCAATCCAGTTACATAGTAAACTGTAGAGGAATGATTTAACCCTTATAGTGCTGGCACTTACTTCATGCTTATGCAAACAGGTTAGATTCAGGCCAGTTGCCAATTCACTAGTTAATCCAGTTACAAAGTAAACTGTAGAGGAATGATTTAACCCTTATAGTGCTGGCACTTACTTCATGCTTATGCAAACAGGTTAGATTCAGGCCATTTGCCAATTCACTAGTAAATCCAGTTACATAGTAAACTGTAGAGGACTGATTTAACCCTTATAGTGCTGGCACTTACTTCATGCTTATGCAAACAGGTTAGATTCAGGCCAGTTGCCAATTCACTAGTAAATCCAGTTACAAAGTAAACTGTAGAGGAATGATTTAACCCTTATAGTGCTGGCACTTACTTCATGCTTATGCAAACAGGTTAGATTCAGGCCAGTTGCCAATTCACTAGTAAATCCAGTTACATAGTAAACTGTTGAGGAATGATTTAACCCTTATAGTGCTGGCACTTACTTCATGCTTATGCAAACAGGTTAGATTCAGGCCAGCCGCCAATTCACTAGTAAATCCAGTTACAAAGTAAACTGTAGAGGAATGATTTAACCCTTATAGTGCTGGCACTTACTTCAAGTTTATGCAGACAGGTTAGATCTAGGCCTATAATATACCCAGAGTAGCAAATAGGTTGGATCACAGGCCAGCCGCCAATTTACTTGGCGGCTGGCCTGTGATCCAACCTATTTGCTACTCTGGGTATATTAAATTTCCTAATCAAAATTAAACAGATGTTTAAGGTTTTGGAAAGCAGACGACATAAAAATCTATTTTCAGAAAATTACCCACCATTCTAAGGGTTAAGATAGATACCATTTTTAGCTTGACTATTTGAAGAATAAACAGAGCTGTACTACTCACCCGGGTGTCTGCGTCGCTGTCTGCGTCACGCCTTGGTTAAGTTTTTACGTGCAAGTTTGTATCTCATTAACTACTTTATGGAATGGGTTGATACTTCAAACATGTATTCAGGGTCATACGTTAAGGTCCCTGGCCAAGTTTTATATCTCTAGTTTTGAATTAAAGCAAATTATGCAGCTTTTTGTACTTTGAAAATCTTGGTTAAGTTTTTACATGCAAGTTTGTATCTCATGAACTACTGTATGGAATAGGTTGATACTTCACACATGTGTTCAAGGTAATAATCTAAGGTTCCAGACAGAACTTGAAATCACATGGCCCCTCTCCGCATGGGTTCAAATCGTGAGAGGGATATGGATTTTCATGAGAGACAGTCTCCCGACTGACTTACGGAATGCCGATGGTTCTACCGGCCTTGACCAGCCCTTATGGGCAGTTGAGTGTGGGGTCTTCCTCCATCATTAATAGTCAGGCATCGCTACATAACTGAAATAATGTTGATGTGATGTAAAACCCATATATATATATAAAAAAAAAAAAATAAGGTTCCAAAGTTTGAAATCTTTTCTTGTAAATTAAGCAAATTATGTGGCCTTTTGTACTTAGAAAATCTTGGTTAAGTTTTTGTGTGCAGGTTTTTTTCTCATGAACTGCTATAGTGAATGGATTGATACTCAACACATATGTTCAGGGTCATAATTTAAGGTCCCTGACCAAGTTTCAAACCTCTAGTTTAAAATTTAAGCAAATTTTGCGGCTTTTTTTACTTAGAAAATCTTGGTTATGTTTTTGAGTGTAAGTTTGTATCTGATGAACTACTATAGTGAAAGCATTGATACTTCACACATGTGTTCTGGGTCATAATGTTAAGGTCCTTGACCAATTTTCAAACCTGTTGTTTTAAATTTAAGTAAATTTTGCGACTTTTTGTACTTTTTTTTGTAATCTTGGTTAAGTTTTTGCATGCAAGTTTGTATCTCATGAACTACTGTATTGAATGGGTTGATATTTCACACATGTGTTCAGGGTTATAATTTAAGGTCCCTGACCAAATTTTGAAACTCTTGTATCCAATTTAAGCAAGTTATGCAGCCTTTTGTACTTTGAATTATCTTGGTTAAGTTTTTGTGTGCAAGTTTGTATCTCATGTACCACTGTATGAAATAGTTTGATACTTCACACATGTGTTTAGGGTCAAGATCTAAGGTCCCTGAACAAGTTTCAAATCTATTGTTTCGAATTTAAGCTAATTATGTGTTCCTTTGTACTTCAAAAATCTTGGTTAAAACTTTGCATGCATGTTCGTTTCTCAACAGCTTTTGTAGTGAATCATTGTTTGCACCCTCATATTTTAGAAACAATAATATTTCACTGACCTTTACCCCATTCCAACATTTCCTAATAGTCGAGCATGCTGTCTTACGGACAGCTCTTGTTTAATCATTATGAAGATACTGGAAATATTTTCTGACGAAAAGGCTTATTACTTCTTTAATGCTTTGTGGTTTGCTTTGTTTCGGTGTCTGCAAAGAATTTGCATCAGATCTCTTTTACATTCTTGCATATTTTATTGTTCTGGTGTTCATATGGATTTCCTTGTCAAAATTGTCCTCGTATAATGGCAAACCTTTAGTCCAGTTTATGTGAATCTCAATATTTGTACATCCCCCCCCCTTCTCAATTTCTCAAGTTCTTTTGCCAAAGTTCAACGTCACCATAATTTATTCAAAGGTAAAAATTTGTCCTTGTTTATAAAACGAAAAGGGATGGATGTAAATGGTGTCTATATTCCCTATAAATCGAGGTCGCTGCCACTTGGCTGTTAGTCAAACTTAAACATCATTCATGAATAAAAATGAAAGGATCTTGTTTATTTAACATGTTGATTTGACTTCTGAAAAATTAAATGTATTCACTATAAGGCTTCAATGGGGCGTAGATATTGTCTTTAACGCATCTTATTTCCATTATGTTTAGAGAAAAAGTTTATCTTGCATATGTCAATATTGCTTATGCCTTTTTTTTTTCCAACATCAAAAACCAGTTTTGTTAATTTTTTGTTAAACAGGTGTCTCTCAAGTGATTGTCGCCGTCAACAAAATGGACACAGTGAAGTGGCAACAATCCCGCTATGATGATATTGTCAGAAAACTGGGACAATTTTTGAAGCAGGCGGGTTTCAAAGACGCAGATACCTCCTTTATTCCTGTGAGTGGTCTTGCAGGAGAAAATCTGGTGAAGGCAGCAGAATCACCACTCCTGTCAGAATGGTATAGAGGGGCTACTCTAGTAGAGCAAATTGGTATGTGGGCATTTGACATGTATAACCCTTTACCAAACGTTAAATTTTCAACTGTCCCAAATTGAAAGGTTTTGCAGATGACATTTCAAAATGTCATGAAATTGAAAAATAGAAAACATTGTGGGAAAAAGAAGAAATTGCTCTTTTAGAGCAATTTTTCCTTTTCCCACAATGTTTTTCAGAGTTGTCTGCAACAATCTGGTCATATATCATCTTTGTTTGGTAATGGGTGAACATATATTTTATCTTAATTCTTTGCCATTCACTTCATAGATTTATGTGTATGCTGATAATCGTTGTTGAAACTGTAGTAGAAAGAGAGCAATATGTCATAGATGATTATAAACCCATATTTATCTATTCCCCCATATGGTATTTTTTGTGTCTGGTCGAAATTGAAAGCAACATCAGATGACCAAAATGTAAAACTTTTTTTTTTTTTTTAAATGATTTTAGGTAGAAACCATTTTGATAGAGAGGATTAACGAGTCACGAGGAGTAAATTTTATTTTTGTAACAGTGGTGTTTAATCTCTTCCACAACAAATAAATCAAAGTTTTTCGAGATTTCAAAAGTTTCCTGCAAATCTTTTAAAGTTTTTGTCCCCTGTGAGAATATTCAATTTTCAATGTATTCTGAGTTGTTTTCACTTAACTTTAAGTTAATTTTCTTTTCAACTCTTTTCAACTTTTTAACTTTCTGAATTAGAGTTCAAGGGTGAATTTTATGTCTTGGGTTAAGCATTATTATTTCCCTTTTTTACAGATAAGTTCAAGCCAGTGAACAGAGCAATAGATAAGCCATTACGAATCACCGTGTCCGATGTGTTCAAGGGGATGGGAAGTGGATTGACGATTGCGGGAAAGATTGTGTCAGGATGTGTTCAAAATGGGGATCAATTACTCGTTATGCCAGCTGCCGAATATGCTGCTGTCAAAGGTAAAGCATAGTAGTAACTTTATTTTTAGATTCATAGTCTAAATCTTTCTCCTATTTGAATGTGACTGGTCAAAATTGAAAGCAGCAGACCACCATAGCTTAAGAAAACAATCATCTATGGTATCGAGGAGAAATTATCATGAAAATAGGATAAATTGCTTTTAATAAGCAATTTGCCTTTGGTAGACGAGTGACAAAATGACAAATATTGTTTTCCAATAAAGTTGAAAAGAAATAGATTGGCCAATTGTTTACAATGATCAGTTATTTACTACAACTAAATGGATTATTTTGTGGGCGACATTAATCCAGCGGTAGAGCATCGGCCACTTGTACTGAGGGTCTCAGGTTCAATTCCGGTTTGCGTGTTCAAGCCCCGTTTGGTGAGGTGAAAAACTACAGTGACTAACCAAAATATTGGCGCGAGTACTGGTTTAGTATCTAGGTAGCAGTCATTGACTATGAATTCGTAAGCTTCAAGCTTTCCTCACAAATGATGTAATATAAATAAGTTTAAACTACATTGATTATTTAAGTAAAAAGAAATATCTTTGAGTAATTGCATAATTGAATTTTAATTGATTTAAAATTCGCCAATCTTAATGTATTTATGATGTCCTTTTGAAGGTAGTTTGAATATCTCTCCTTTGACCTAGACTATAGCAAAGCAAATGAAAAACAATGTTTTCCAGAGATCCTCCATTTAAAGTATTATACTGTTGTACTGTATTATAAAATATAGAATGCAATATAAACATGGTGTAAACCAATATGAAATTCAATAAATTTTCTAAGATACTTTTGTAATTCATTGCTTATTTTCAGGTATTTCTGTAAATGATGAACCGTTGAATTTTGCATTTGCTGGTGACCATGTTTCTCTGATAATAACTGGGATGGATATTACAAACATTGGGATAGGTAGGTTTTTTGTGCTTGTCCTTCTCATTTCGAGGGTTAAATGCAATTCCATAGTAAGTGCTTCACAATCATTAAGCTTTTACTATAGTATTGCATTGAACCCTTGATTTGAAAATAGATATTACCAACTTAATTCATTTATTAACTCCTTTAGAATCTTTCCACATCGCTTGTTTTATGTGTTGAATAAAGTTTCCTAAGTTGAATAAAGACTTTAACTCACAGCCTTTTAGGCATTGTTTAATGTCTGTCATTCAACCTTTTTCCCTACATATATCTCTTCTTAGTGACCTGCGCCATACAATTGATGAAACAAATATTTGATAATGAGCAATTTCCTTTTCTTTAAAAGAATTTCTACCAAATAGTACAAAAAAATACCCATAGATATTTTTAATTGTGCCATGAAATTATCATATGTTGTTGGATTTTATTTTGAAATCTCGTATATTTGAATTTAACTAACTACAGATCACTAGTACTAGCATATGAGAAACTATTGATTTATCTTTATCCTCCTTTTCCACAGGGAGTGTGTTGTGTGATGCCACAAACCCGATAACATGTGCCACAAGGATCAAGGCCCGGGTTGTGTTGTTTAATTTGGAGATCCCCATGACCAGGGGCTTTACAGTATGTATATTTATGCTTTAACTAAGAGATGTTTTAAACAGATTTACTCATAATTCAAGTGGTCCTGGTTGGCCCAGTGATTAAGGTGGGACGATGTAGAACTCGTGTGGCCTGATTTCAAGCCCCACCGACACCTCTGGCTTCGTGAGAGTGACCCTTGTCACGTTACTCCAGAGCCCTAGCCTAGTACTGGTACTCTCCCGACTGACTTAGGGAATGCCGATGGTTCTACCCGCCTTGACCAGCCCTTGTGGGCAGTTGAGTATGGGGTCTTCCTCCATCATTAAGAGTCGGGCATCGCTACATAACTGAAATAATGTTGATGTGATGTAAAACCCATATAAAAAAAAAAAAAAAAAAGTACTGGTAGATCTAGGCTGTTATAGAACTGTAAAATTGTTGTTATGACATTATATATTAGAATGAAATTACAATGAAGAAGTTTTTTCAGCCAGGAGTTGATTGGTAATCAATTGTGCAGTTTTGTGTTGGTATTTTCAATCACTTAAATGATAGGTATAGTAATGTTTTTCTATGAATTACATGCGATAGAATAGATATTAAATACATTATTAATTTGAATTGCAGTAATTCTTTCTAAAGTTGTATCGGTTGATTAATACTGTATTGCATTCAAATCCCAGTGACAGTACTGTTTTTGATTTTTATGGATGGTTCTTCCTTGCGGCACCAGATCTTTTTGGCAGATAAGTTTTGGGATTTCAGTCATTATTATTAGAAAGTTATCACAACAAAAAAAGAATTAATGTTGACATAACATTTAACCCATATGTAAATATAGATAATATATTGTATTTCATATGTTTATTATTTCCTTAATAATATATAGCTTTTATAAAGGCTAATAAAGTATACTGCTGTTTAATTACAGATGACATTTTGAAAGCATTGTGGCAACAAGATTCTCCATCATTCAAACTGTTGTTGATGCTCAATCTCTTTTGCCATATGCAGTGCTGAGGGGTGCTTTAATTGACAATACTATCCGTTTACATAGAGGCCATTCCAATGTGTACACATCTGTGAAGAGCATGAAATAATGCATGTGTATGGATCGGTATATGCACAAGAAGCATGTGAACAGAATGTTTTATGGAGTTATTGAATATTTGATTGTGTTAACACATTACCACCTAATGCCACAGTTTTGTGTCTTGCAGCAAATGACTTCCAAAAGGAATCGTGACTAAAGGAGGAATTATTAGTCACAAGCAATTTCTCCTTTGCCACAATGCTTTTTTCAATCGATTCACATATCACATGAGCAGAACTGAAAGGTTTTTCAGGTTTTTCAAAGCTTTTCTTTAGTCATCTGCTTCAAGTAGAAAAATCGTCGTTTGCAGGTGGTAAAAAGTTAAATCATCATTCTGTCCTTTTATAGGTCATATTTCACTATCAGTCTGTAACAGAGCCTGCCATTGTGAAGAGGTTAGTCTCTCAACTGAATAAAAGCACTGGGGAAGTTGTTAAAAACAAACCAAAGTAAGTATTATATGTGTATATGTGTGTTAAATTGATTTTGTGTTCACTATTATCTGCAATAAGCTTCCTGTATAAGGCACATCAAAGACATGAAAAGTGAATTTTAAGGTAAGACCTGGGTAATGAAGAAATGTCACAATAACAAAATTAAAGGTTAAACAAAGCAGATGCCATTTTAAAATCAAGTTTCATATAATAAGAATCTTTCCTGGATTAGAATTTGTATTTGCCAACTTCATTTATGAAATTTTAATTTTAATGCGAAAATTGATATTTAAAGGGAGGTAATTAATATGAAATAAATAACAAAATCGTTGATATTCATTTTGTATATATGAATTCAAAATCAGACAAATTTTGAAAATTGGCTTGGTGTATGTCTTCGAAGTGATGCATATTTCATGAATTGCATTTAAACTTATTCTTTAACCAAAGCAATAACCAGTTTTCCATTACCCAGATCTTACCTTAAGAACTTAAGAGCCTACCTAGCTAAGATTGTATCTCAGTTTTGGCATTATGCATTTAGTCAAACATGTTTTTACCAATAATTATATGGAATGTGTCATTACTTTCACAGTTTTTGTAAGGAGCAGTAAAAAAGAGCACCATGTGCATTAGAAAAGTATTGATTTATTGTAAAAGATGGTTTGTTCAGTCCTTTTAACCAAATAAGATTTTTAATAAAATACATAAATATTTCTGTGAAACTTATTTGGATTTTAGGGTACTCTTGTCAATTTTAGAGGGACATCTGCCTTACCCAGTGATAAAGTTTCCCTAGAGCATGGCTGGTTTCCTTATAGTGTCAATTGAAAATCACAGTACATCTGTAATACAACTGAAAAAAGGTTGACACAGCATTCAACAACAAGTCTTTTTTAAGACATAAATAATTGTTTTCAAGTGCCTTGTATTTTAATAACATTCCGTTCAATGGATATACTGAGAGTTGATGGACTACAGCACCTTAGTCCATTGAATTTACATACCACTTTTTGCGGGAAGGTACTTTATCGATACACAAACAGCGGTCTGACCCCAATTAGTCATTAAACATCTGCCTTCACTGTGCGGACTAATACCTTCTTGGAACCAGAAACATAGTCCAGATTTACTCGCTTTGTTTTGCTATATATTATTATAACTGTCACCTCATGGGAAATCGTAAAATGTCCAGATGTTCTAAAAATAGACTTATCTATCAGTCTCCATTCACAGAAATAATAATTATAGTAATTGTGGTAAAAGGAGCAGCTGTTTTCCTCGAGATGTTGCCCAAAGAAATTTTCAAATGTATCCTCAATCATCTTGCTTTAAACGCACCTTAGTCCTTCAGTGCTATCAGCACTTTGATTTTTCTATTGGAGTTCAAGAGTCTTATTAACCTTTTCCACAACAATAATGACATTTGACTACTTTGTTGCAGACAACTTTAGAAAACATTGTGGGAAAATTCCTTTTCCTACAAGGCAAGGTTTTCTGCTCTTTCTGAAGAATATTTTTCAATTTCATCACATTTTGAAATGTCGTCTGCAAACTCTTTCAATTTGGGACAGTCTGAAATTTGTTGTTTGGGAAAGGGTTAAGGGATCATCATATCTGTGTTCTTCCATGCACAATTTTGATATCTATTTAGTAAACCATTTATAACACATAGTCAGTTCAATAGCATTGAGAGGGTTCTAAGTATGCACAATGAAGAGTTCGGTAAAAATCAAATAAATTACAAAAAAGAATCGTTCTAAGCTTCATAGAAATCTTAGAACTTTTTCTGTAAATATCAAGGGTTCATTGATATGAAGCACTTACTATAGTCCTGCATTGAACCCTTAACCCTTTCCCAAACAATAACAACATTCAACCACTTTGTTGTAGACCACTTTAGAAAACATTGAGGGAAAAGGAGAAATTGCTCGTGACGAGCAATTTTTCCTTTTCCCACAATGTTTCCTGCCCTATCAGAAGACTATTTCCCAATTTCATCACATTTTGAAATGTCGTCTGCAACTCTTTCAATTTGGGACAGTCGAAAATCTGTTGTTTGGGAAAGGATAAATACATTATATTTTCCTATCCAGGTGTTTGACAAAGAACAGCAGTGCCGTGATAGAGATTGAGTTTGACCACCCCCTGTGTGTGGAACTTTACAAGGAGAATAAGGACCTGGGCCGGTTTATGTTACGCTACAGTGGTCATACCATCGCCGCTGGACTCATAGAAGAGGTGGGGTTTTCTTCATTACAGGTGTTAGGTTTATTAGGCTTAAATATCTTAACTATCTCAACCATTCCTAGGTTGATTCCTAGGATTACTAAGTGTTTTTAGGGGCCTCCGTGGCCTAGTGGTTAGAGTACAGAACTTGAAATCACATGGCCCCTCTCCGCGTGGGTTCAAATCCTGAGAGGGATATGGATTTTCATGAGAGGCAGTCTCCCAACTGACTTACGGAATGCCGATGGTTCTACCCGCCTTGACCAGCCCCTATGGGCAGTTGAGTATGGGGTCTTCCTCCATCATTAAGAGTCGGGCATCGCTACATAACTGAAATAATGTTGATGTGATGTAAAACCCATATATATAAAAAAAAAAAAACTAAGTGTTTTGCCAAAGAAGGCTCCCACATAACTAGCATTGCTGGAGGGGATCAAATCGAGATGACCGGAATGGTCTGCCACCTCAACCACCAGACAACACATGACCTTTTTTTTTTATTTCTGTTATCTTAAGATATTCAATAATGTTTCATTTTGGAATTGTGACTGGTTCAAATTGGAAGCAGCAACACACATCAACCATAGAAATTGAAAAGTAACATTTTCATTTTGCTAATGGGTAAAACCTATTCAGAAAAAGAAACATCTCCTTATGAGCAGTTTCTTCTTTAGTAATTACTAGTTTCTTGCTGTATCTATTTAGGTGCACTGAGATATGTATATATATGGAAGTAGTTTGTTTTTGCAAGTATGCATTGTGTCTGTAAATGCTTCAAGGAATGGATTTAAACATAACATTTTTACTCCTTTTGATTACCAAAGCTGTGTACTATCTATGCATTACTTATCTTCAAATCCTTATATTGCTTTGGACTGTTTCTTTTTATGAAATTTGAAAAAAAGAGTATCGCAATACAAATATGCCAATTAGGAAATATCCATCATGTTCTTAAACTGTTACTAAACTGTTAAAAACCTGCAGACAACATTTTTTTACTTTGAATCAGATGACTTTAGAAAAGCTTTGTAAACATGCGAAAAGGCTTTCAGTTCTGCTGTTGTGATATGTGAATTGATTGTAAAAGCATTGGGGCATAAGGAGAAATTGCTTGTGACAAGCAATTTCTCCTTTTGCCACAATGCTTTTTGAAAGTCGCCTGCTGCAACATGGAAACATGTGGCATTAAGTGATAACACGTTAAATGTGATTAATGATCTATTTCAGGTTTTGAAGACGAAAACGAACGCCGACTCCCAAAGTGCGAGTGGCTCATGAAGAATTCCAACATGAGCATTTTTAACTAAGTTTCGTGTTATAAATCATCAACACCCATTGTCAGTGTAAAAGATTACGGAAAACATTTTATTTTAAGGGAAGTAAACACAGTTTAAGGTTGATAAAGAATGCAACAATGAATGCATCTTTATACAGAATTGCGGGAATAGATTATATAGTTAGACAAATGCTCATTATCTTACACACAAGACATGGGTTCAGATAAAAAGAAAATAAAGCTTGATTATTTTTCTCAATGCTGTGAAGTGAGATATCATTTAAATTGCCTTGATAATAACCTAAGTAATAGAATTTACCAAATAATTATGAGAATTGTGTATTGCAGTCACTCATATGCCTCCTAATCATGACACCTTAGAATATTTCCTGAAGAGTTGAATGGTTGATTATTAAACATTGAAATCAATTTGTGAAAATCGAGACTCTCATCTTGAGGAAATTTCTCGACCGGCCAGAAGGTCAATCATGTTTAGTCAATGAGTTGAATGGTTGATTATTAAACATTGAAATCAATTTGTGAAAATCAAGACTCATCTTGAGGAAATTTCTCGACCGGCCAGAAGGTTAATCATGTTTAGTCAATGAGTTGAATGGTTGATTATTAAACATTGAAATCAATGTGTGAAAATCGAGACTTTCTCATCTTTAGGAAATTTCTCGACCGGCCAGAAGGTTAATCATGTTTAGTCAATTGAAAGGGCATTTAAAGGTCATATTTCCCGATAAACAAAATTTTCTTTAATTATGGTTTTTGAATTAGGTTATGGTTTCGTTATGACAGAGGTAATGATTTTTTTCTCATACAGAAGCGAAAAATGTTGTTTTTGACTACTTTTATTCACCTTTATCGATTTTTGTGAATGACTTATCTCCCTTGTTGTGACGTCATTTGTGCTACATAGTCATATGAACTATCAGTAAGAAGAATCTAGTTCTCAGTAACGACGATGTTTTTGCACAAATTTCGGACGTTTTAAGTGTTGAATTGGGTTTTGGGAAACGTAAATTGGATATTGAATATGGTATTTTGACAGGTCGTCTGTTGTTATTCTGCTTTTGGTCGCAGGGATGCGAGTTTCTCCCGTTTTCCGACGAACATAAAAGCTGAAAAAGTTTCGATAAGTAAACTGGACCGTGTCTACTTTACAAATAAGCAAAAGATATATTCCCCAAACAAGAACAGTAGGCTGTGTTACTTTCACTTCGAAGACGGCAAGTTTACGCATTGTCAGGCGTTTCCAGAGAATTGATTTTATTGATCTTTAAATGATTGAACTCAGTTCAAAGTAATTTATACAGGTGAAGACGCTTCAAATTCATTCTACTTATTGAGTAACTGTTATATTTCCCTTATTTGAAACACACCGACGACATTCACTTTACCTTGATGTATTGGTTTCAAGACTGTCAATGGATGACCCCAAATATCTATCAAAAGTCGTTGTTTTATTACCCAATGTACCAGGTTGCTAATGATAATTTAAGCCTGAAGTCCTTTTGTTACGCTGTTTCCCACATGATCTCAGGTAAAGGAAAATATTTTTAAAAATAAACGATGTGGTGAACTGATGTTCGTGATTAAAACAATTCCTGACTGTTAGTTTGGGGTGTTAGAGCCTCGTGTAGGCTTGCTAGATCTTTAAATAGAATTTGCACTGTGTAAATGTAGATAAATTGAAGAAAAGGATAAATCACATTGATTACACCTTTTTTTTAAGTTAATTTCCTTGAATGACTCTCTTACTCGCCAAGCTAGTTTTGTTTGGAACAGATTAACTATGCTACATACTTAGTTAGGAATACTTAATTAGGCTGCTTTACGATTATATTACGTAAGAATTCAAAGGGTTGCAAGAATATGTTAATTTCATCCAACATCATAAGTTATTGTATTGCCATGTCTTTGGGTTTTAAACGCTTAAATGCATCTTGTTCTTATTTGCGAAACTTGTTTTATGTTTTAACATAATCGTAGAAACGTTGCCAATTTACATAAATGAGACAAAATGAAACATGTACGTTGATTGCTATGATAACAAACCGATTAAAACAAGCAAGTTTCTTTTATCTGCCGTTGACTTTGAATGAAAATTCAAAATAATGAATATTTGATATCCGCGAACTGTCTCTGAACTCATCATCGCAAATGATAATGGGTTCGATCTTAACTTAAGCGTCTGCTTTTCGGAATTATTTAAATCACACACCTCATTTTTTTGCCATTGGTAATATTGGTTCAAATGACGTATGTCACACTGAAATGCAGGTGTTCAAACATGATTATTACAAATTTGTATTGATAATTTAGTAATAAGATCACTAAATATATAATTTACACATTTGAACATAATCTCTTTGTTTACAATTTAATTGATTATTGTCAGTTTACCTCACATACAAAGGGTCAATCAACAAACATCGGACATTACAAGGATTAAGGGTCGTGATGCAAATTAACACCAATCTGCCACATTTGCACATTATGTTTCAAGTCTCAAGCCCTTTATTGTTTAGGCGAAAGATAGCCTCTGGCGTTAATCTCTTAAATATCTCTGTTGTTAATTAACAGGCCTGACACGTCTGCCATTTCAGACATGAAATAACAAGCGGCAAATCTCACACTTTTAATGCGCGGCAATTAAATTTTGCTAAAAAATCCATTGTTAAGATATAACCAATTAAGACCAAACTCTCACAGGATGTTTGGATTGATAAGGTGTCAGGACATGTTTATCTCTCAATGTGATTTACGTCTGATACTTTGTCGTAATGATATTCAAAGAAGTGAACATGTTGTCTTTTCTATTAGAACAGTTTGACACTTCAATAAGTATATGATAATCAGTATTCACCAAAACGGTATTAACTCTATGTTTTCAACAAAAAAAACGTTTTAACATCAAAATCAAGTTTTGTCAAATTGATATTTTAATTCCAAAATCGTAAAAAATAAATTCAAATATGTTTATTTAAGGCTGTAAGTAAAATAAACTATGACGATTTTTTTGTTTTAGCTGTTAATCATTAAAATTTCCGAAAATTGAATGCTCAATATATCAAGGCTACTTTCACGAGAGAAAACGAACATAAATGTAAACTGAATATGAAGAACAATTCTTAAGTCAATACAGTTGATCTAGTAAGACGACATCGGAATCAATTTCGAAATCATAGACCTCTTACTGGGGGTGGAGTTACTGGAAAGTTGCTGGATGATTTTAACAAATACTCATGAATGTGCCAGTGTTTAGTTTTGAAATTTGGATGTGTGGTGAAAATGTGAGTTAAAGGATAACCTTCGTATCACAAGTAAGTTGATGTGTGGTGAAAATGTGAGTTAAAGGATAACCTTCGTATCACAAGTAAGTTTGATTATAATACGTATGTTTGTTCGCAATGTATGATCTTCTCCTGTTTCATTTCATGTATTGATAAGACAATGCAGGGTGAATTTGACAGTTAATAGTTATACGATGTACGGTTTTAAGACAATTCTATATTCAGAGCTATGTCTTTGTTTACTACTCAATAAAAACCTTAATGCTAATACACGATCATTGACGAAAAAGTACTCGTGGTTTTTTTCAACAAATATTAATAAAAATAGCTGTTTTCACAAATATCGTCAAAATTTCAAGCCGATTCTTACATATGAAAACATTAACAAATCCTTTCAAATTTACGCGTTACGTTACTTACTTTTTTTTTTCAGAAGAATATTCTTATAATATGAAACATATTCAAAAAAGAAAATGCACTGTCAATCCTAACATTGACTAAAGGATTGCTATTTCGAGGAAAATCGTCCCAATTTCAAGCCGTTCCTTTCATATGAACGCATTGACATATCCTTGTAAATTCCCGCGTTAAGTCACTAATTTATTTTTTTTCAAATGGATATTCTTATAATATGAAAAATTTCCAGTATAGAAAATTCACTGTCAATCCAAACAATGACTTAAGAATCATTTATTTCAAGGAAAATCGTCCAAATTTCAAGCCGTTCCTTTCATATGAACAGGTTTACGCAATGACAAATCCATTCATATTCACGGGTTAAGTTATTAATTTATCTTTTTTCAAATTGATAATCTTATAATATGAACCATATTCAATAAAGAAAATGCGCTGTCAATCCAAACAATGACTTTAGGATCGTTTATTTGAAGAAAAACACCAATTCTAACCAGCGATAGCTCTTCACGCCCTTTACATGGCGCATTCAGTGGATCACGAGTGACGTCACAGCAAAGGGAAGTAAGTCATACGAACTTTTATTAATCGGTGCGCTATGACGGTGATTTATGACGTAATGCGTTATACTAAAATGTTGAAAATAATTTCAATGTGATTCTTTTACTTCATATTTTAATTTTATGAAATAAACCCAACCTGTACATATGACCTTTAAGTGCTCAATAAAGAAATTATGTATTGATTCTTTCATCCTTACTTGTTTCCTGTTCATAAATGTCATCAGTCCAGAAAAAAAGGTCATTTCATGATTTGTGAGGAAACTAATAAAGTATCAGATTGATCGATTTTGGGGAAGACATAGTAAGGAAAGGAAGGAATCCATTAGTGTTGCTTTATATTCATGGTTTAGTCTTCATAATTTTTCAAGGTGACACAATTTAAGATGTTTAGTGAAGTTGATATAGAAGAAAATTCTAAAAGTAATTTTGAATTATGATAAGGTCTTAAATGATGAGGAATGTTTTTATAAAATATGTATATTTTTATTCATTAACATCAACTGGTGGTATCCTTCCTTATATGCATAAACATCAATTAATGGTATCTCTTTATGCATAAGCATCAACTAATGGTATCTTTCTATGCATAAACATCAAATGGTGGTATCATTTCATGCATAAACAACGATTGATAATTTTTTTTTTGCATTTACATCAACTGGTGTTTTTTTTTATGCATAAACATTCCTAAAGGTTGCTATTTATGGATAGATATTTTCTGGTGGTATCCTTTTATGCATAAACAACAACTGGTGGTATCCGTTATGCATTTACATCAACTGGTGGAATCCTTTTATGCGTTAACATTCATTGTGGTTTCTTTTTATGCATAAATATTTATCCTTGATTCCTTTTGTTTCAACCCTTCTTCTCAATCCGACCCCTTAGCAAAATCGGAATTCTTGCACCCCGAGTCCCGTGTTACAGAATCAAGAAAAGTCAGATTTACTCTATTCGCTCATTTTTATCATCTAACGCAAGAACAATGGGTTAAAAACAGGAGAAATGCATCTAAACTACAATTTTAACCTACTTTGCTCTAAGCAAGCATATTTCACCTAAATCTGTAAATAGCTGATCACAGTATTGGTAGAAAAATCAATATTTATTCGGTAAAATTATTTAAAAACATGTTCCCTCTTTTTCTGGATGTTCATCATATTGTGAAACAGTCTATAATATTTTTTTCTCTTTGTTATCTTGTCCTTGTGGCTCATTTTATATCAGGGGGTTGAAAGTAAAGGAAAGCATCTGGCTAACCAGGAGCACTGACCTTGACTCATAAAAGTAAACAGATCGTTACTTTTCTATAAGTTTGATGGTTATTGAAGTGTTTCATGAACTAAAGAATTGTTTGGGGTTATTTATCAGCCAAAGTAATTTATCCTAACTCATACTACTTCTGCACATACACCAAATTAGAAGCTAAGGGGGTTGAAACCAGAGCAAGACAGGCTACTGAAGATATCTTGCTATACATAAACATGCACAGAATGTATCTTGTTATAAATTGATGTGAACTAATGCCATATTTCTATGCTTACTCATTAATAGATGCCTTTTCATTTTGTGAAATATTTCATAATTTGCGATGAAATGAGAAGTTTGTTAGATTTTTATCTTATCAACACAAACTTCGTACACCTGTGCTTTACGACTGTGTTAAATATCTACCATTGGCCCTAGATCTGTTAAGTTATAGACTATGGATTGTTTACTATTTTTCTTCAATGAGGAATAAAACTGGTTTTGAGGGATATACATGTACATTTGTTGCTCTATTTTTGTTTCTTGTGTTATATGCCCTACTCTTTACAAACATGACAAAGACTTGCTTTGCGATAAATGCTGTACATGCTTGGTATAAATTTGTTGATCCAAAAACACCTGGCACAAAAAACAAAAGGATCCTCATAATTATCCATAGCTTTTGCTTTTAACCCTAAGAGTGCTAGCTATTTTTCAAAATGTTTTTTTTGTCATCTGCTTTCCGAAACCTTTTTTTTTATATGGGTTTTACATCACATCAACATTATTTCAGTTATGTAGCGATGCCCGACTATTAATGATGGAGGAAGACCCCATACTCAACTGCCCACAAGGGCTGGTCAAGACGGGTAGAACCATCGGCATTCCGTAAGTCAGTCGGGAGATCCGAAACCTTAAATATTTGCTTAGTTTTGATGAGGAAAGATACTTAGCCTAGCAAACAGGTAATATCACAGGTCAGCCGCCAATTTACATGGCGGCTGGCCTGGATCTAACCTGTTTGCATAAGTAGGAAGTTGGCTCCAGCACTATAAGGGTTAACTAACAAAGCAAACAACAACCAGAACATGTCCCATCTATTTCTTTGATTACTAGACATTCATTGTGATCTCTGGAATGGTTCACAAGCTGTCTTCCTTGGCCATTAGGGGCACATGTGTAAAACTGCAAAACAGCTGTACCGTTGTACAATACACACTGAAGACTGGTCATGTGAAGCAAAACAAGGACTTTTAAAGGACGTTATATTGCGTGCAAATTCCATGAAATCAGAGAGCACATACTACAAAATTCAGCCGATGCTCTTTGGCCATAAACCCAGTGCATTTGCCCAATGTTGATGTTCCAGTCTTCTTAGTTACATGTTTTATACGATACCTCTTATCTTCGCACCACATGCGAATTGTAGCCTTGGGTCTCGGCCCGTACATAGAACATTGCATCTAGAGGAGGGATGATCCAGGGGAAGAGCGTCGGCCTCAGGACACGAGGATCGTGGGTTCGAATCCCATGATAGGCGGGACCCACCGTGCGATCGTTCATTAGGCCTAATCCACATTAGGCGCTAGTTCTGGTTATGTATCTGGAAAGCAGAATCTAAAGGGATTAATTTAAGTTTTAAGAACTTGTTTCGCAATCGATGTTGAATAAATGTGTTTAAACTATGTTTAAACTAATCGGGTCAGGACCCCCAGGCTAACGCTAAAGGATCCAACTTTCAACATAAATGACCGACCCCATTAGTGTAAAGGAATTAAGGGCAGCCCCTTAATTGCTTTTTCGTAGGTTGCTTCATCACCACTCGAGCTTAAAAACAGACATTGTGTATACAATATTAAATGAAGATGTGGTTATTTCAATTACTTAAAGACTGAATTATTTCCCAAACGCCAAATTTTCGACTGTCCCGAATTGAAAGAGTTTGCAGACGATATTTCAAAATGTGATGAAACTAGAAAACAATCTTCTGATAGGGCAGAAAACATTGTGGGAAAGGGAAAAATTGCTCGTTACGAGCAATTTCTCCTTTTCCCACAATGTTGTCTAAATTCGTCTGCAGTAAAGTAGTCAGATTTCGTTATTGTTTGGTTATGGGTTAAATAAATACTGTTTCATATCCTGTAACGTAGGTCAACCATTCAGTCTAAAAGACTCCTGACCTTCAACTTCAACGAGACATAAGGCATCTCGGTTGATAAATATTTTGAACCATTTTTACATATTTTCTCTAATTTCTATATGTGTTTTTATTCAAAGTTTCCGTGGAAAAAAGATATAACAATCCATTATGACAAAAGAAAATTGTTATTAAAGAGCAACTTCGCCATTTTGTCACAATGATTTCCGTATATGAAATGTACAAGTGTGGTTTTTCATTACAAATGCTATCTGCTAGTGGTTTCGATTTTGACATCGAAAAATATATCATGATTTCTTATTAAACCATTTATTGATTGTGGAATAAGCTACGCCGCAAGATCTCAACTTGGCTGGTTATGGATTTCAATACAGCGGAGTGACATTCAGAAAACAACGAGTGCGTCAATTAATATGTTTGATGGCTGGTGACCTGCTTCAAGGTCTTGCCTTTATTGTGAGTTACAAACGTGGGGTACAAGCGGTCGAACGCAAGCTTTTGGACAAGCTTGAAGACGTAGTTTGTGTTACCTTTTCGGAAACTGAAAGTAAGTTTTTGGGGAATGAAGACACTGATAAACTGGAAAGAAATCCCTATAATTTGCAGAAAATCCAAATACATGTTTCTTATCGTAAATGAATTCGCGCCGTTTTGGCAAAGGTCCAACCCTTATCATATAGTGAGAAGGCGTTTCTAAGTTTACAGTATGTAAATATGATCTAGGAAATGGTCAAGCAAATTTCCTTTTATCATAACTATGTAGTCACATTCTTTTTAACAGGTCCAGACGAATCATCTTGCCTCTACAGTGGTATGTGTAAGCAAATTAAATATAAAGTTGTAGTTAATCGCTCTACCAAATAAATGTTCTGTTGTCCTTCCACATTGAAATGTTGTGCAATTAGAGTTTTTAAAGAACATATTCGGTATGACAGAAGCTCTATCATATAGGAATGTTATCATTAATTATCGGACATTAATTCATGCTTTATCCCCGATGGTTTTAAGATTCATTAAACGACGATTCCATTCTTTTTATAAATCACTGTGTAACAAGTTTAAACCGAAGCATGATCACACGACAGATTTTATTTTCCACCTTAACCCATTACCACCTAACGCCACATTTCTTTGTCTTGTAGCGGATGACTTTCAAAAAGCATTGTGGCAAAAGGAGACATTGCTTGTCACAAGCAATTTCTCCTTTAGCCACAATGCCTTTTCAATCCATTCGCATATCACAACAGCAGAACTGACAGCTTTTTTCACATGTTTTCAAAGCTTTTCTCAAGTCGTCTGCTTCAAGTAAAAAAAATGTCGTCTGCCGGTGGTAAAGAGTTAAATTGAGTAGAATTTGTCTCGATTGTACAATCAATCGATTCGAGCAATTTCTGCTTTTGTCATTAATGTTTCATTATCGTTTCGCTGTTATGGAAGGAGTGCATATGAGGGAAGTGGAGAATCAGATAAGTCTAGTCCCGGTTCATAGATACATGTGAAAATTCAGAAAACGGAGGGAGGATTTGAACTAATCTAATATAATGTAGATATGTTTTATTTTACTATCGTCGTATATTTTCGCTTCGCTGAACGCCTGTTTATGGGTTATTAACAATATATATATTTTCATTGGAGTCAGTATGGTACATGTAGGTTGATCGTAATAATGGCTTTAATGATTGTACTTATTTGATTTTCTAGTTTCGCTTTTACTTTGTGTTTCGCTCAGATTCAATCTATTGCCCTTAAAAGTTGTTTGTTTGATTTCATTCATGGTATATGCATGGTATATTTAGTTCTGTGTGGAAGATTGGCCATATTGATAGTGTTATCGATTATAAGCAATAATGATATTTACTGTTGATTTGATATGGCGTCGTCAAAAAGAGATTTTCAGCAGACGATGTATTAAATCATTGTGACAAAATTTTAAATGAGTATTCAACGATAGTATTTCTATTTTTCAATAACACATGTTTGGTTACTGTGATGGTAGAAATTCATTTAATATGTTGCAAATTATTTGGGCCTTTCCCAAACAATAACGACATTTAACCACAGTGTTGCAGACGACACAGGAAAACATTGTGCGAAAAGGAAAAATTGCTCGTAATTTTCCCACAATGTTTTCTGTCCTATCAGAAGATTATTTTTCAATTTCAGCACATTTTCAAATGTCGTCTGCAAACTCTTTCAATTTTGGACAGTAAAAAATTTGGCGTTTGGTAAAAGGGTTAAGATACCTTCTTCTCTTTTATTGACGGTATTGTATGCAGCCATGCCATGGCTGCCATGTTTGAGAATTTATCCAATACTATTTCTTTCGAACGATAAATATCATCCAAAAACGACTTAGCAGATGAAAATTGAAATGAACAACAAACGGAAAATATAACTTATATTGAATTAAAATGCTCTAATTTCGAAATAATGCACCTTTGTGGGAAACGTCTTTTGAACAGCCGTGTTCAAATAGTTAAACAAAAAAGCAAGTAGACGGCAGAAAGAATGAAATTCGATTGCAAGCTATTTATCTGCGAGGGGATAATAGAAATTGAAGTTGAAAATTGAGGAAATTCTCGCTTCGAGAGTTTTCTTCTTTTTTGTCCTAATATTTGTGCCGCTTTTCTTCTTACAGAAGCGAATTAAAGCCTCTGAATATGTTGAAAAGGGTGCGTTCGTGCGTTAAGACACCTTATCAGATCATGTATAGTTTCGCGAATGAATGGCTTTAGAATCTAACCAATAACTTAATTCATGTAGGTATGAAGTAAATAATTCATGATCGAACAAACTCAAAGGTTCTGCCATTCTTATTATATCTATCGTCTTGTGTGTTACTAGACTAACCCATTACCAAACAATAACGACGTTTGGCGCGTGTGTTGCAGACGACTCTTGAAAACATTGTGGGGAAAGGAGAAATTGCTCTTAACGAGCAATTTCTCCTTTTCCCACAATGTTTTCTACCATATCAAAATATTGTTTTTTTCAATTTCATCTCATTTTGAGACAGCAGCAGAACTGGAAGTTTTTTTATCACATGTTTATAAATCTTTTCTTAATTCTTTACCAAACGCCAAAGTTTAGACTGTCCCAAATTGAAAAGAAGTTTGCACACGGCATTTCAAAATGTGATGAAATTGGAAAGTGATCTTCTGATAGAGTACAAAACAGTGTGAGAAAAGGAGAAATTACTCGTTACGAGCAATTTCTCATTTTCCCACAGTGTTCTCCGGAGTCGTCTGCAACATAGTGATCAAATGTCGTTATTGTTTGGTAATTGGTTAGTCGTCTGTTTCAAGTAAAGAAATGTCGTCTGTTTGTGGTAAAGAGTTAATAGAGTACATTGTTGATAAGTGCTCGTTTATCTCATAGAAAATATACATGGAACCTCATGTAGAAACATGGCGTCCACTTTCTCGGTATTCAACTCAGTTGATACTGCAAAAATGTCTGTATGGTATACATCATATACTGATAAACTTAACACGTTCTTAGATTCAATGGACTGTGAACGAGAGGAGGCTCTTTTTAACTCGTTCAACCGTAAACTATGCATGTATTAATCGAACATGTATTAAAGCGTAAAATATCCTCTTCTTGTGCGATATCCAAATCCATTTAACCCTTTACCAAACGCCTAATTTTCGACTGACCCTAATTGAAAGAATTTGCAGACGCCATTTCAAAATGTGATAAAATTGAAAGATAATCTTCTGATAGGACAGAAAACATTGTGGGAAAAAGAGAAATTGCTTGTTTAGAGCTTTTCTCCTTTTTCCTGCATGTTTTCCAGAGTCGTCTAAAACTGACTGGTCAAATGTCGATATTGTTTGGTAATAGGTTAAGCAATTTATAAAACTCTACACGCATTACTTTAGGAGTAAACATCTAGGTATAACAGTAAGAGTAAGAAATCAAAGGATTTATACACTGATTATCACATGCCTTTATGTACAATTTTCTTATAGAGCCGAATTCAAAGAAGTCACAGACGACAGTTATGACCTATGACAAAATAAATTTATTCGTGATATAGATTGCAAGAGACAGTGTGATTGAAAAGAGAAATTGTTTGTCTCAATGAATGCATCACTATTGATTAGAATTTTTGTTATAAGATACAACTGTTAACATCTGTATTGCTTTCTATAAGCCACATAAAACCAAAGACCTGATAAACAATTAGGTCTTTGCATAAAACAAAATGATCTTGTTCCTTTTCTAGTCAAGTAAAACGCAATGGACTCCAAAGAACCGCTCCGAATTTATATATGCGGACCTCACAACACCGGGAAAACGACCTTGTTAAATGACCTTGGCCCTCACCTTGACGGGGTGAATGTCATCGAGGAGGTTGCTAGGGGGGTCATCCGGGAACATGGCTGGACACGAGACGAGTATCTGCCAGACGTACATCCGGATGTGTTCATACAGTTGAACCGTGAGATACTACAGAGACAGATCGAAGTGGATTTACAACAGGAAGATCAAGGTGAATATTCAGTTAACTTTGGCCTATTCAACAAACAAAATGATGGCCCTGTGTGGTTTAATGGTTTCATGTAAGATGAAGCTATTATAACTCAGGGGTCCCGGGTTCGAGCCCCACTGGTACCTCTATTTCCATGGGAATGCCCACTGGAAAGGCAATCCAAAGCCATAGAATAGTACTGGTGAATCTAGTAAACTCGCAGAATAACTGTAAAAGTGTGGACAATGCTTAAGTCCACTATCAAACACAAAACCATTCACGACATAACTGAAATAAGGTTTAGAACGTCTTTAACTTTTCTTGATGTTCAGTTTATGATTTTTCATACATTTTAGCCAGAATTCTAACCATTTTAGCATTATTCCAAGTAGGTCTCGCATTATTCTTCGTTTTGTCAAGTCCTTCTTTGGCATCTACTATCCGAACTTCGAAAACCATTGTAAATATTGAAATGAATACGTCTGAAAAAGCTGTTTCTAACATCTGAGCAAGGACAGACGCGGAAGTTAGTTGCACAAAGAAAGTGATTTCGTTTGAAAACTAATGCCGAAATAACAGGAGCTTGACCATCTACACCATCCAGCGTAATGCTATTTTTAACAAATTGAAAGCGGCATAAACATTCAACCATGTTAATCCGTTTATTTGGCTTTACTATTTTTCACAGCAAGCGAGATAACTCAACTATACTTGAATGGAAACAGTTTTAGAGTTGCTTCCCTTGTAATTTTCACCTAAACTGTTATCATTTTGCAGCGTGTATAAGTGATAGAGGCCTCGATCCTATAGTATACGCATCTTTCTACGTGGGAAAAGAAGCCAAAGAGGAGATGTATGCACTGAATGGGTTTCAGAAATGGATTCAAAGGTAACATAGCAATATCTAGTGAGTATGTCTTTGAGGTAGGGGGTGGAGTTCGATATTTCTAGCCTTTTCCTTCAGTCGGATTTTAAAACTAGTCCAATCTTGAAACAGTAGAAGCCATGTTTAAAGTATTAGGAATAAAAGCATTAGATAGTGTTGAAAGAAAACACTATGAACAACTGGCAAATTACTCTTGAAATCAAAGACCTAATAAATTTGGTGAAATGGATATCGTGTTAGAGAAGATGCCACACACCCCTGTTATGATAAATTACCATGAGACAACGTTGTTTCAAATTGATTATGAATCAACTGATATCACTAAATAGAAAACAAGATAAAAATGGTTATTGTTTTTATTCTATGACTATATACTCATCTCCCATTGACGCAATGTTCTCAGTTATTACCATCTGTAAAGGGATTTGTTTTATTTTGAGTCGTAATTGAAACAAACCATGTATATTATAAAGTTTCCAAATAAGGAGTAAAGTGTAAAGTGTACAGTGTAGAATATATGTGGATGTTTCAACGGTGTGCTCTCTTACAATCAGTTTTGCGATAAGGCCTGTTCTGCAATACATTTATTGCAGAACGGGTTTGATATGTCTTTTTGCATGTTTTGCCTCTTTCAACAAAGAATTGTTTTGCAATAAACTTCTCTAACACGGAATTCATTCAAATGAATGGGAGACTATAATCTCAAACTCAGTATGAGTTCAAAAGACTGTCTACATGAAAGCAATAATCGTGCGTGCCATATGGTAGAGTTTGCTAAACATTTTTATCCTGCCACTAGAGTCATTTTGGGACCGATAACTAGGTGCCGTATAACATTTGTGATATCCGGCACTAACCATATAACACATGCACGTGATGAATCATGACGTCATAAAAACGAAATGACGTCGTGTTCACGCCATTCTCTATTTATTTTTTTCCTTTTTCTCATGTTTTATTTACATTTTGTTTGTTTAAAAGTATTCATAAATGTAACAGGATAAATAGAATAGATGATTGGTGCCTTTGAATAGGTAAAGTTTTCGGGCTCGGCATCGGAATATTATCCGTTTCGCCTTCGGCTCACCGGATAATATTCCTACGCCTTGCCCGATAACATTTCCGATTCACGACACCAACCATCTATTCTCTATAAGATAACACCATAGAGTGTTAGACGAGAACCTCTTGAAACCAGACTACGAAATGGATCGACAAGCTAATCACAGGCTGCTAGTAATGTGTGTCAGAGAGTAAGCAAACCCCTCTTTCATAAACCCATTTGGTTTTCGATCAAAGCACAAAAATACACTGAAATAAGTTTCACAATTATTTAATGAGAACTCAGGTTTTCGGCATCTTTCAGAACAAAAATTGTCATTTATCAAGTGACAAGGAAGGTTAAGATCACATTATTTAACACTTGTTATGATACTCACATGGCACACGTTGTTAGAAAGTCCATTTAATGATTATTCTATCCGCAGAATGAGTCGATCTCTGGTGTTCCTGATAAGCCCACATAAAGAGTGTATCCTTGACGACAATGTTCGCCTCGCGTCAAGTTTAGACGAGCTCAAGCGATTCCACGCCATGTTCCAGGAAGAGTTGAATTACAATCGGATACCCTTTCATAACGTCACCGTGTTAGATAGACAGGCGCGGGTGAAACAAGTGGCGGAGGCCATTAAAGAGTTCAGGACAGAACATGCGTAATGGTTTAGCAGATTTTCTAACATTTACTCGTTCATGTCTTTTGCGAGGAATCGTTTTTCTGAGATATACATTTACAAATGTAGAAGGTTTGTATTCCTAAAACAATGAAAAATGTCATCTCGAGGGTTGGAACAAAGTTTGTTTTCCCAAGAGAAAGAAAAAACAAAATGGCGGGAAAACAAATTATTGTTCGTATTTCCGACAAAAATAACTTCTTGGAAAAAGAACACAAATAAAAAGATTTCGGTCACCTTGAAACTTCTGATCCTGACATGCGCCCGACTGATTTCGTAGGCACTGCCTGAGATTGAATACAAAATTGATGCCATAGATCAAGGTTAAGTTGGGAGAAAGCAGTGAATCCATGACATCGGTTGGACTGTGTTAATTCCATTTTGATAAACTGCCGTAATTTTAAAGTTGCTGAAATCTTAAGTCTAGAAGTAGAAACACGTGCGCATGAAAGCATAAGAATAACACTTGTATCAGCTACGTTTGTAACTGTATATCGTAGGAAGGTGGCGTTCTATCAATCATTGAGCACTTTTAACTTTAAATTGTTTATTTATTTGCGTATGTGCTTACATTTATTCAGCTACTTAATAAAAGTGAGTTAAGATGACGAATAGAAGTAAGTCTTTTAGAATTCCGATCTTTACCTGCAAAAAAGGAAGTAGAAAACTAGTCTATACTTTAGAGCTGTCGCACGTTGTCTACGCCATTGAAGTCTGATGTGTTGCTTATTTTTCTGTTTAATAGGGGATTTACATCGCATCGACAATAAATTAGTTATATTACAAAACCCGCCTTACCATCGATGGAGGAAGACCAGGGTATCGTTTTACTAAAAAACTCAAGGAAAATATTTGTGCAAGTCAAAAGTGATAAACTTTGATAGTATCACACAAAAAAAGGGATTATGAAGTGAGCTTATATTTCACAACATTGGATTTATTTTCTCAAGCCTGCAATATATTCTGTGATAAAGCAATGATGTCCAAACGATGCATTAGCCAAACCAGCCATGTTTATCAGAATCAATGGCCTCGTCAAATTGACAAATGACAACAAAATCCGTCTTGATGGGCTAAAATCCCGTATTTTGATTGTTAGTCTTCAATCCAGCAGAATGTTCTTTGTAAACCATAAGCCATATAATAATTTACAATATCGAACCGAACTTCTTATCATTAGCACGTGTGAAGTTTGTAAACTTACATCTAAGAATTGAAGGAACGCTAACTTTTGTAAAGATTTAAGACATATGGTCTGGATTGACCTCCCCTGAAATTAGGCTTTACGGATGGAGCGGGATAGTCCATATTGATTGCAATATCTGTTCACGATAATCGGATTTCCCTCGTGTTTTGATCATATCCGTGTACTTCAGCCATGTACATGTAGCCAAGTATGCCATTAGTAACAGAGTACTATTTGTTGTGGATGACGCGATGTCTGATTACTGTATACATATATACATGTATATACATCAGGGAGTTCCCTTGACCCATTGATTTGGGCTAAATGTTGGGGACGCTTTTTATGATACCCATGCACATCAGCCATGTAGCCAGGTATGTCATTGACGCTTGACCCTTTAGTAATTGTGAATGGAAAATATTGACCTTTAGGGGTCATATCAAGCAAATGGGAGACATTTACGACAATGTATATAAGTCGGGGGGGGGGGTCAATTAAAACCCTGCAATATATATATATATAGTAGGCTGTAAATTTCTCGAAGTAGACGAAGGGTCTAAATGGGGAATATTCAGGACAATGGGTATAATCCCGGGTTATTGTTGGTTTAACCCATATACCAACGTAAGAATATCTAATTGTTCCAAATCGAAAGCAGCAGCAGCAGACGACGAATACCGATTGGAAAAACGCTTGTGAATGACATTCGTTAGAAACCATTGTGTCAAAGTGACAAATTGCTCTGAAAGAGCAATTTGTCATTTTGTCACAATGATTTCTCTATGTATTCTGTAGCAGACGTGTAAAAGTTGGTGGTTATAAGTGAGTAAGGGATTAAGCAAACAAAACTGGTCAAACATAGGTGACCCTAACCTGACCATTTAATTTATTTCGAGATGGATTATTGATACCAAACCATTTCCTTTAATGGACTGTTTTACCGATTGAGATTTTGATCGTTTCAAAATAGTAAGTCTTCTACGAATAAAATGACATCACATATCGATTAAGTTCCAGAAAACTAAATAATTAATACATTTTCCATCTTCTTTTATGACCTTACAATGTAGATATAGAATAGAACATTTGTGATTCAGGCCAAGATCAAGAATTCTTTATTGACTTAAACTATACAGTTTCTCTTCAAACATATACCTGTATAAAGAATAACAAGAAAATGAAGAAAGTAAACGAAGTAAACACGTTATACATAGGTTCATGTGATCGTTTTTCTTTACTTAAACCTTGTAGTTTCTCTCCAAGCACACACCTGTATGCAGAACAATAAAAAGAAGAAAAAAATAACAAATTTAACACTGTATACATAGGTTCGTGTGATCGCTCATATATGTTGCAAATTTAGTTAACCGTTTGAGGGGTGATTTTGCCGATCACGAAGAAGCCATGAAAATCACCCGCCTATGGACATGGGATACAAAACTTCCATTGCTGAAAATGCATGGAAACTGGCTTTAAAGGGTCGGCTTCGGAACATAGGGGTCGTGGGTCAGATTCAAAGTCCATCTTGCAAATTTTCAGTAATCCAATTTCGGCACATGAACTGGTCATGTATGAAGCAGAATTGAGAATTAGCACTTTATGTTGCAAAACTATTCTTCTTAGTCGATATGAAGCAAATGACTGTGTGCTTAATTTAACAGGAATCCTAGAGCAAAACGTAGGGGCTGGTAGATATTCATGAAATGGCGTTTGGAAATTAGGACGCATTATTTATGAATTTTCGTTTTCTATTAATTAGAAGAGCCTTATTATTTATTGAATACAAAACTTAACGCACGCACAAATGACAACCGATATGAGGCTGGTGTATTTCTGAGTAATTGTTCAAGTTGACAACGTTCCATTTATCGCAGTGTATTGTACTTAAGATAGAACATTGTAATCGTTCGATGCCTTCAATGCAGAAGTTGTCTGAAAGAAAACCCGAACAATAATAGGCGCTATTACAGCAGTTTATTTTGCTTTGTTAGTTTAAACTTATTTATTTTACATCGATTGTGAAACAAGTGCTTACAACTTAGATTAATCACTCTCGATTCTGCTTCCTGGATATATAACCAGTAATCGCGCCGAATGTGGATAGTTCGCAAGGCAGATCCCGCTACTCACAGGATTCGAACCCACGACCCTCGTGTCCAGAAGCCGACGCTCTACCCCTGGACCACTGTCCCCCACATTCTGCTTTGTTCACGGGTATGAGGAAACTTGGAAGTCAAAACTGCACATCAAATGTACTGCAATATAATACATACTGACGGAAAATCATTGGAAGCAAACATAGATCGTTCTTTAAAGTTTGTATCCAGTGAATTAACATGTATTCCAATTCGATAGGGTGACATCGCTTTGGGATCTACCGCATAATACTTTACGTACTAAGGAAGAGCGACGTACCCTAATTAATTATTCTTTCATTAGATATTTGAAATATATCAAACAACAATGCAAACTGTGTTCTCTTAGCGACATTTCATTTTGTTGTTTAAATTTCCCCTTCTATGAAGAGACATCTTAAAACCTTCGAATTTGAGGTGAATTATCCCAATACCATAACAAATGTCTATGCTTAAAGTCACAAACGCATCGACCTTTTCTTTCTGTTTTTCATTTCTTTTTTATTTACTTTGAAAATGGATTTTTCGACCATTCTACTTTCACAAAAACAGAATATTAAACTGATCCCCATTAGTTAGAAATCGGGACATTTATCAGGACAATGAGACACATCCGCTTGTATATGGGTTTCGTTGCTGGACAAACTAATTAAATATCGCCTTAGCATAACATTACAGTCGACACTGGACGAATACCGACATCGTTAAAATGTCCTTTGACTGGGTCGAATGTCTTTGACGCAAACTGACCTTTTGACCATTTCTGATGAACAATGGTCGAAACGTAAATAGAACATAACCTTTCCGTTGTTCAGAGGCGGATTAAAATGAAATTTTAATATGACCGAATGTATAAGCGTTAGATGGGTAAGAGATCCATGTTGTGCGTTTAGTTTCATGTGATTTTCGTTTACTTCACGGCTACCATTGCAACTTTTCATGTTTCTCGCATTTTATCATCAACACCTCTGTCACCTTTCTTTCAAATTAAAAGGCTGCTTTCCCACTTTAACTTTATTGGTAAAAGAGGAATGAATCATACTGTATTGATACCATGTATTTTGAAAGTCGACAAAACATTAACAAGAACGGTATGTTACCTTAAAACCTGACAGGATGTGCGAGCTTTACACAATTCGGCTATGATCTAGAAATTACGGAAGGAAAACAGTGACACAATCCTAGGTTGGTTGGCAAAGGACTATCTGGTTGTGAAGGCTGAGACAATTGCTTACTACATTTGAATTACACTCGTACATGAACGTTTATTTCCATTAACAACTACCTATATCTTTTACAATATGTGAATTATACATGCAATTTTATTCCTATTAAGAACTGCCTATGTTCTTTGAAAGTTTATTCCCATTAACAAATGCCTATATTCCTTTCTACATGTGAATTATACATGAAGGTTTATTTCCATTAACAACTGCCTATAATCTTTACTACGCTTGAATTATACATGCAATTGTATTCCTATTAACAACTGCCTATATGCCTTACTACATGTGACTTATGCATGAACGTTTATTCCCATTAAAAACTGCCTATATTTCTTACTACATGTGACTTATGCATGAACGTTTATTCCCATTAACAACTGCCTATATTCCTTACTACATGTGACTTATGCATGAACGTTTATTCCCATTAACAACTGCCTATATTCCTTACTACATGTGACTTATGCATGAACGTTTATTCCCACTAACAACTGCCTATATTCCTTACTACATGTGAATTATACATGACATTTTATTTCCAATAACAACTGCCTCTATCTTTTACTATATTTGAATTATACATGCAAGTTTATTCCCATTAACAACTGCCTATATTCTCTGAAAGTTTATTCCCATTAACAACTGTATATATTCCTTACTACATGTGAATTATACATGAAAGTTTATTCCCATTAACATCTGCCTATATTCTTTGAAAGTTTATTCCCATTAACAACTGCCTATATGCTTTACTACATGTGAATTATACATGAAAGTTTATTCCCATTAACATCTGCCTATATTCTTTACTACATGTGAATTATACATGAAAGTTTATTCCCATTAACATCTGCCTATATTCTTTACTACATGTGAATTATACATGAAAGTTTATTCCCATTAACAACTGCCTATATGCTTTACTACATGTGAATTATACATGAAAGTTTATTCCCATTAACATCTGCCTATATTCTTTACTACATGTGAATTATACATGAAAGGTTATTCCCATTAACATCTGCCTATATTCCTTACTACATGTGAATTATACATGAAAGTTTATTCCCATTAACATCTGCCTATATTCTTTGCTACATGTGAAGTATACATGAATGTTTACGCCATTAACAACTGCCCGTATTCCTTACTACATGTGACTTATGCATGAACGTTTATTCCCATTAACAACTGCCTATATCCCTTACTATATGTGAATTATACATGAAAGTTTATTTCCATTAACAACTGCCTATATTCCTTACTACATGTGAATTATACATGAAAGTTTATTCCCATTAACAATTGCCTATATTCCTTACTACATTTTCATTATACATGAACGTTTATTCCCATTAACAACTGCCTATATTCTTTGAAAGTTTATTCCCATTAACAACTGCATTTAATCCTTACTACATGTGAATTATACATGAAAGTTTATTCCCATTAACATCTGCCTATATTCTTTACTACATGTGAATTATACATGAAAGGTTATTCCCATTAACATCTGCCTATATTCCTTACTACATGTGAATTATACATGAAAGTTTATTCCCATTAACATCTGCCTATATTCTTTGCTACATGTGAAGTATACATGAATGTTTACGCCATTAACAACTGCCCGTATTCCTTACTACATGTGACTTATGCATGAACGTTTATTCCCATTAACAACTGCCTATATCCCTTACTATATGTGAATTATACATGAAAGTTTATTTCCATTAACAACTGCCTATATTCCTTACTACATGTGAATTATACATGAAAGTTTATTCCCATTAACAATTGCCTATATTCCTTACTACATTTTCATTATACATGAACGTTTATTCCCATTAACAACTGCCTATATTCTTTGAAAGTTTATTCCCATTAACAACTGCCTATATTCCTTACTACATGTGAATTATACATGAACGTTTATTCCCATTAACAACTGCCTATATTCTTTGAAAGTTTATTCCCATTAACAACTGCCTATATTCTTTTCTACATAATACTTAATCTAAATTGAATCTGTGGCAGAATACTTTTAAACCAATTTGGTAAAAGTAAAGAATAAGCATGTTGAGCAATATATCCTTTTTTGCACACTCGCTTTTACATAAAATTTCTACAATGTGTTTTGGGTGTCTTTTTAATTTGTTTTCATTTTGAATTCGGATAATTCTCAAATCACAATAGTATGAGGATTGAATTAAAGGGGTGCTTAAAATTTCCTCTTGTCGAGCAAAATATGTCAGACGAACTTAAATTACTGATCCGAAATCGATATCCAATTTGCCAATTATTCATTTATTTTTCAGATGACAAAATGAGAACATGAATCATTTGACATATTTTCAATAGGGTAAGCAGCCAATGTTCTAGAAAGAATATCGAGCATTAGTTGTGAGGAAAAGTGAGGATGAGGATGAGGAGGAGGAGGTGGAGGAGGAGGAGAAGGAGGAGGAGGAGGAGGGAGGGAGGGAGGAGGAGGAGGAGGAGGAGGAGGAGGAGGGAGGAGGAGAGGGAGGAGGAGGAGGAGGAGGAGGAGGAGGAGGAGGAGGAGGAGGAGGAGGAGGAAAGTATCAGAATTCGCCCGATTAGCGGCATACATCAGCGTGAACCAGCAATTTCTTCCTTTCCCACAATGTTTTCCAGAGTTGTCTGCAACAAACTGATCGTTATTGTTTGGTTTAAGGTCTACATATCATTCAACGTTTAATGGGCCATTTTATCAGGTCACGAGAGAATGCATTTCACATTTTCAAAAGAGGATCGATCGTTTTAGTCTTACGAAAGAACAATGCGATGAAGCAAGATATGTGAAATTGCTACCGTCATATGAATTAATTATCACCCAAAATGATTGGAAATTTCCATTCGGTTGATCGATGTCATGTTGCTCTCTATGCATAACAAAAATCGCGTGGCACTAACTATTGTGACTGGATTCAACCATACGGTGGATATAAATATCAACACACTAAACCTGACCCCACTTTGTTGCATCTTGCAGCAGACGAGTTTTAAAACGCATTGTGGCAAAAGGAGAAATTGGTTGTGACAAGCAATTTCTCCTTTTGCAACAATGCTTTTTTAATCTTCTCAAATATCCCAAAAGCAGAACTGAAAGACTTTTCACACGTTAATGAATCTTTCATAAAATCGTCTGCATCAAGTAAAGAAGTGTTGTCTGCAGGTTGTAAATATTAACTAAACAACAGCACATGGTTACGCAATAAACAAGGAATAGATCTTTGATATAACCATGGTTCACATAAACCACTTATACGGGATAGCATTTAGGAGATTCCAACACTGAATGAATAGGAAATTGAACTTTGTGAGGCGTTGGCTCAACATATTTTAACCTTTTTGCACTATAACAACCTAATTTGACTCATTTCTCTCTCTCTCTCTCTCTCTCTCTCTCTCTCTCTCTCTCTCTCTCTCTCTCTCTCTTTCTCCCTCTCTCTCTCTCTCTCTCTCTCTCTCTCTCACTCTCTCTCTCTCTCTCTCTCTCTCTCTCTCTCTCTCTCTCTCTCTCTCTCTCTCTCTCTCTCTCTCTCTCTCTTCTCTCTCTCTCTCTCTCTCTCTCTCTCTCTCTCTCTCTCTCTCTCTCTCTCTCTCTCTCTCTCTCTCTCTCTCTCTCTCTCTCTCTCTCTCTCTTTCTTTCTTTCTTTCTTTCTTTCTTTCTTTCTTTCTTTTTTTCATACTGTCTTTTTTTCTTTTTTTTCAGATCACGACGTTCACATTATACATACTGATGCTGTATTACCTTTATTGTATAGATGTTTATACTTGGGTTTGAATAAAACTATGTTCTGTTCTGTTCTGTTCCGTTCTTTTCATACACATCTGAAAACTTTTAGAACCACTGGGGCCAATTATAATATGCTTTGATTGAGCAATTCGTCCTTTTGTCGCACTGGTTTCTCACAGGAGGTGATGGCATTTTTTTGTAGCCCGCCTTTTATTGGGGGTATAATCTGCTTTAACTGAAGTCATTTAATGCAACTTTTATAAGTTATGTAAGTGATTAAAACTCTAATTATTTATGATATAAAATGACATTAACACAAAATGCGGTATTTGTGTCTGATATCAAATCAAACTGAACACAGCTTAGGCCTGTACATGATCAAAAGTGAAAGCAGTCATTGAACTTGCTTCCAATGAGAAATTCATCATTTTCTCGCACTGGTTTCTGCCAAATTTTATTATAGAATTGTATCTTTTTCCCTTGTTATTGTATCGCATGCGCGAACCTTTCAATTATGACCAGCCATTTATACCCTTATGAGGAAATGGGCATATACGGTGTACGTATAATAGGTTGGAAAAGACTCTCAAATATGCATAGTCTAGTTTCTAGATAAATAGAAGAAAGTGCATATTCACGCGTGTTAAACTTATTACCTCGAAATTCGTCCGCTACACCGTACTACAAATGCAAAAAGGCCGCATTTTCATCGATAGTGTTGATTTGGGACTTTAGCGAGAAGGATTCTTGCATTACTTTCACTCAGGAAACAAAACGTAGGCAAATGAAGAAAAAAGATCGAAATTCATTGAAACAAGGAGTTTCTTCAAAAGTCGAAGTTTCCTAACTTAAACTTTGTATTCTAGAAATGAGTTTATCCATGCCTGAAATATGTTCGGCTATGGTTACCTTGAAATTGGCACAATCTATTTTTCTTGGGTGGGGAAATGTGAAAATAACTGCTCTCCTTACAAAGTACATCCTTCATCGTGCAATATATAAAATAATTTTGAAATCAGACGAAGAACAATTTGCAATAATCGTCTGCATTCCTTTGAATTTAGGCGATACAATACGTATTTCGTTTTGATTTATGGAAAAAGGTTTAACCAAAACAGCCGGTGTTTATGTTTTAATGAGTT